>PVKZ01004384.1:0-65075 GCA_004027375.1 Macroglossus sobrinus
AAAAAAGATTTCTTTATAAGAATTAATGAAACATTTCCACCAACCTCTTTGAAATCATGATTATGGAGCCTTGCAACATTTCTCCGGAGCTGCATATCCAGAGTTGAGGGCTTGCAGCTTTGCCCTTTCTTTCCCGGGAAGGGCGAAAATATTTTATTTCAATTGCACCAGCTGTGGCAATCAGCCCACGCAAGGCTCCTAGCCTTACCCTTCTCACCCATCTCAGTTCTTTTTAAAAGTGTTTTGTTTTGTTTTTTTCCCCCATTTATTTTGAGCCATGGATGGGAGGTCCCCGCTTTCCATCTCGCTATCCTGGCTACTGTCGTAACCACGAACATTTTTACGTTAACCTGACACAGTGAAAAGTGATGCTTTCATTTCTGGAAGAGCTGGAGCTCCCTGGATGAGGCTGGCATTTAGCCTCAAGGAAAGACCTGGAATAATTTCATGCCCCGCCCATCCAACGTGCTATGAGTAAGTCTTAACCAGCACTTACATGGGGCCAGAAATAGTCTCCAATCCCACCCAATCCCCAGCTTTCTTGGGGAGATCTCTCCCCCCCACCACCAAAGGAGCATCTCCCCCTGCAATTTCAGTGTGGCATAAACACCATGAACTTGACACTGGGCCATCCACGTTCTGATCCAAGGCCTGTCCCTCACAGGTTGGTGACCCCGGGTGCAGTATGTCCTTGCCCCACCCAGAGCTACACTGCACAGCGGGGCTGGCAGCATCATCCCCCTCAGAGCCGGCCCGCCTGCTGTGCGAACTCGAGCCCGCTGTGCACAGCAAAACGCAAATGTTCAAAAGCTGCTTTTGTGTGTGTGTCATTCATGTCGGTTCCTTGCGTCTCTGAGGGCATTGCAGAGGCATCCGACAACATGGTCCTGTGGTTTCTGCCCCTAACCGGAAGTGGGAAACCAGTTGTCTGTATTTCTCAGCATCTTTTGCAGTCAGGAGGCGCTCTGTGAGTCTGCCCAGAGATCCAGGAGGCCTCCCAGGGATGCTGGGCTCCTCTCTGTCTTCCTTGTTCTCCAGACTGATGCAGATCATCCAGTGGAGCGCTCCAGGTGTTTGCGGATGGCAAAGTCACCAGATGGAAGCACACTGGGGACTCAAACACCCATACAGAAGTCCATTCCCTGCACACCCGGTAGGACTGCAATATAAGAAATGAGTCGAGCTTTACTGTGTTAAACCACCGAGCTTGGGGGCTGTTTGCTACATCAGCTCGTGTGACTAGGTCTTACTCACTCATCAGAGTGAGGAGGCCTGCGGGGAAGCCTGAATTCAAACCTACGGGCCATGCCTGCCAACACTCAGTGAGTCATTCTTGCCGGGATGGTTGCGAAATCCTTTTTCTGGGCTAACTGACCACCGGCTTTTATGGAACAGGGAGAGATTTACATTTGGAGCGCTCAGTCCCTTCAGGGGTAACGGCCACAAGGGAGCAGATCCGACAGGAATGTCTTGATAGGAACCTACCAGGGTGCCTCACCCCGGAAGCCAACATGACCGGCCATCCTGCCCCGCAAGAGACGCGTGGGGGAGGGGAGGCCCGTGTGTGGTCGGTCAGTGATGGATCCTGAGGTTTGCGATACAGGATCTTTCCTCTCTACCACTAACCAAATGGGGGCAAAAAAGGGCCACACTCTGAGTCCATTCTCTCTCACTCTCTCTGTTCTCAGGCACGCATCTCCCAGATCTGAAGCTTTTTTTTTTTTTTTTAAACACACACAAAAAAAGCGATTAAGTGAAAAAGGCACATTCCTGTAATTTACCCAAATGTGCACATTTCAATCCATGGATAACAGAGGCTCCAAATTATCCCCAGACCAACACACTATCCCCATTTAAGAATCCTCTTAACTCGTATCCCGAAGTCTCCATAAATCTGCCCGATATATAGATGTCAGGCATTCCCTGTAACATGACATCAGCTGGGGATTAAGTTACCGCTCATAAAGACCATGTTTATTTGCTGGTTCTGTTTAAAAATTTTTTCCAACTATCATTTTACTCAAATGGCCTCCTATTTTATGGGAAATAAAGTTAGAAGTAATGAAGAAAACGCTTTCTGAGCTCAGACAGACATGCGGGCTGTGACCGTCTTCGTTGTAACCAAATATTTAAATTATTTAGAGCCCGTTGTAAACGAGTATCGTTCGATGGGTTGACAAAATGGTACCATGAGCCGATACAGAGAATTCTAATGCAGAAATGGAGGAGAAGACATCCACAAGTCAAAGACAGAGATGTTAAGAATTAGGGGAAGAAGCCGAAATGCAAGAAAGTGGCCCAGGGTGAAGGCCTGCAATGCTCCTTTCCTCAGGAGCTGTCACCTTTCTGGGGACCCTCTGAGCCCCTGGATGGAGGGCTGCAGACAGGCAGACAAAGAGAAGGCCGCCTCCCGCACCCGTCTGCCCGTCGCCCGAAGTGGGACGTTGGAACGAGGGACAGGGACTTTGTGTCCACACAGCACTGGCTGGCAGAGAAGACATTTCTCTTGCTGAGGGTTCCAGGGGACAGAAATAGCCACGATAAGAACTAAATTTTTACCGTATTTATACCCTGTGATTCCTCTTCCAACCTCTCCTTCAAAAAAGTTAAAGAAAAAAATTAACAACCACAAAAACCCCACTTGGAACACAGTTTCTCGAGAACTTTGTATTCCCAATGCTTAGCTCAAAGTAGGTGCTCAGTTAAAGTTGCTAAATTAAATTTTGCTCATCCAACAACTCTTGGCATCTCTGCAAGGAGGCAGCTGCCTGAATCATATTATTTTAGTTGTATTGAGACGAACCTTTGCCCCCTTTCCCTAAAATTCCCTTCCAGAAAGTCTCCTCTTAGTAATTAAGACTAAAAAAGGCCTAGCACTTTATTTTAGCAGCAGTGAAAAGTCCTCTTACCTTTCATATATTCCACGATTATTATCTTTTTTCTTTTGCTTCCACTGTCACTGTATTTGAAGGTCTCTCTTTCAGTGAAGACAATCCTGCAAGAGATTTAAAAGACATTTTTTTAATATCCTGTAGTGAATCGAATAGATTTTTCTCTCTGCCTGGATCCAAGGGGCATGGTGCCCGGTTGGCTGGTGGGACAGAAAGGGGAACAGGGGCCAACTCCAGGGTTGCCTCGATCCCAGAATCCCTCATTCCGGCCTATAAACTAACAAGTTTTCCAAAGGTGACATTTCCTACCCGCCGGAGATAACCATCTAACACTTGGAGGGATTCCACATATCATCAGTTAGGTTACCGTCTCCTCATCGATTTGGGGATTCTAGTTTAAGGGTCAGCAAGCTTCAGCTTAGAGGCTAAGTCTGGCCCACTACCTGGTAAGACCCACACACCAAGAATGGTTTTTACATTTTAAATGGTTGAAAAAGAAAAATCCAAAGAAGAACACTATTGTGTGATGTGCGCAAATCACGTGAAGTTCAAAATCAGGGTCCGTCAGGGTTTGCTGGCCATCGGCGGTGCTCACAGGGTCACGTGTTGTTTGTAGCTGCTTCTGCAGTTCAAAGGCAGAGTCGAGTAGCTGCGAGAAAGACGCTATGGTTGATAAAGCCTACAATGTACACTATCTGGCCCTTGATGGAAAAAGGTTTGTGAAGCCCCATCCTGACAGGGCATTTCATGGCTTAAGGGACATGGTGTCTGCAGGGGTTTTGCATTTCTTACCTTTATTTACTGTTGTCATATTTTAAAGTGAATCGCATCCTCCAGGTTGGGCGTGTATGTGTGTGTGTGTGTGTGTGTGTGTGTGTGTGTGTGTGTGTGTACCCACGTGCATGCATGCTTGTGTTTGATTTGCGTGTGTGTTCAAATATACGTAACAGAACATTTACCATTTTAACCATTTTTAAATGGGTGATTTAGTGGCAAGAAGTACATTTTTCAAAATCGCACAACCCGCATCACTAACCATCTCCAGAACATGTATCCCAGGGACTATTATCCCAAATGGAAACCTGGTACCCTCCAAATGCCAGCTCCCCCATCCTCCCCTCCCCTCGGCCCCTGGGAACCACGTTTCTACTTCCTGTCTCTATGAATTTGCCTATTTAAAGTAGCTCATTGAAGTGGAATCACAGGACACGTGGCCTCTTGAGTCAGACTTCTTTCGGTCAGTGTTACGTGCTCGAGGTTCATCCATGTCGTATCAGGATTCCGTTTCTTTTGGAGACCGAGTAGCATTCCCGTGCATGGATGTGCCACCGGGAATTCTCGCTCAGCCACACACTGCGCTGTGTGGCAGATGGGTCTTCGGATTCACTCAGCTGCTTGGCACCCATGGGACCCTCAGGCGAAGGCCGCCAGGCCCGGAGGGAGGGGCAGGGTGGGGAGGAAGGCCTCCGTTTCTGGACGTAGGCACCTCCATGCCGACACCGGGATAAAGAGCAGGTGGCTCAAGGAATTCTTTGGTCCTAGTGCTCACTGTCGTGTGCCTTTCCAAAGCCTCAGGGAGGGGACGATCGGGGGGCTCTTTACGCATTTTCCTGGGTGTGGAGACAGCCTTGGGGCCTCAGAGGTGTGTCCTGCCTTCACGGGGAAGTTTCTGTGGGACATCTCAGACGGACAGGACTTCTCACCAAGTTCCCCTGAGCGTGTGCGAGAAAAGCACCCTCACGTGTGGGCGGGGCCTGGATACGTACCACGGGCGTGTGCAATCGAACTGTCATCCTTTGACCTGGAATGATCTGAGCAAGCAAAGCGCTAGCAAAAAGCATCGCTCTTTAAACAATGCGGATTGAGGCCATTAGTTACTGTGCTTGGGTGCTTGAGGATATAGGGATGGACCAAAATATCCCATAACATCCAGAAGCTGCAGGCGAGTGTCACGGTTCCCAAACTGTGTGCCAGGGCACCCAGGGTGCCTCAGTGACTTCTCGAGGGGGCGGGGCGCTGTCTGACATTTAAAAGTTTTTGAGGCAAACGCGGTGACATTGGTCTGACACTGCACAAAGTACGAGCTTGAGGCAGGTCACAGTTTCAACCTTAAACCACGCTACATTTTTTTTTTTTTTTGGTAAAGCTGGGTTTTCAGTGGGTGCTGTGTTAATAAGTGAGAATCACAGGAAAAATAGTCTGGAACCGGAAGTGAGGCTAGGGGACCCCGTGATGCAGACCCCAACAGGCACAGACACCTCGTTGAGAATAACCATGGTTGCCGGAGAATAAAACAGACATAATATTTTTTCTTTCAATTGATGTGTAATTTTTCTATGCCTGCTAAGTTGTCAGGACATAAATACTTATTAGGTTGTTTGGACTTGACCACTTAATAAACAGAACTGGTGGGTGTTTCTTTGGAACCAGAAAGCTCCCTGAAAAAGAAAAAAGTTCTAAGCCACGAAGGGCACCGTGAATGAAGAAACTCTGGCGAACCGCTGATCTCGTGTCTTAGGCAGGCGCTGCATTATGAGCACTTTTTAAATTAAACAAGAACCGAAGACAAAGGTTCACGGCGTGTAAACACTTCAGCAACGGGCGGCAAGCGTGGCTGCCCTTAAAATTCAAGGGCCACCCACGTGATGCCATCGGCATCAATAACACGGGGTCGATAGGCACCAACTTCTAATGGAAGCCTAATGATGAGTGTCTCTTTGCAGGAAGTGGAAAATATTGAAAATGTTGACATCGGGGAGGTGCCCTCGCGTCGAAACTCCCGTAGAAGTCAATAATCTATTATGATTTTCATTTTGCAGAAGTGGCGCTATTATTTCAAAAGCGCTCGGCAAATCAATGCGCCGTCCACTATATCTGTGTCATAATGACATCCTAATTAAAAATCCCCATCCGAAGAGTACAAAGGAGGACGCCGACTCTCTCATCGGTGGACACCAAGTCCAGAAGTTATGGATGCAATAACCCTTTGCAAGGGGCTTGACCACGCTTCTCAGGCTTGGTCTGCTCTTTGCCCTACAATTTGCATTGGGGGGCGGGGAGGGGTTTGCCTTTTCCATCCGGAAACGTATCGGAAAAAGCAGAGACCGTTTGGCGCAAGGAGCACAGACATTAAAGCGAGAGACATCAAAGAAAAATATCTTCAGGATTGCGTGCTTCTCTTTTTAATTGGAATTTATAATTGCTCCTAATTATAGGACGTCTTTTAAAAGCTACTTTGAGGAGCTGAAGGGGGGAAGGAGGGGCCCCGTCCACTCCGGCCACATGCGCTGTAACCTTGACATTTTAATAAGATACTATTTTGAAACATGTAAAAAGGGATGGACGGACCCAGTGAAACCTTTATCATCGATCGTGCGGTTCGCCCGAGGAGACAAAATGATGCACAGTTTACAAAATAATCGACTTCTGGGAGGAACTGTGGTAAGTTTGGAGAGGGGTGGCCGCCGTGAACACGTTGAGATTTCCTACTATTCATTCTCTCCAGGTGGTGACCCAGTGTGTGTGTGTGACAGCGTCGGACAGAGGGAAGTGGCTTCGGCTGATTTACGGGGCCCCACACACCCATCCCGCCGGGAAAAAAGAAGGTCAGAAGCCGGTCAAGACCCTCTCCTTCGTGAGGGCTTTCTGGTGCCATGTTACTGGTGCCAGGAGGACGATGAAAACAATCCCGTAAGGCTCCTTCTCGTGAGATGCCTTGCTCTTTGATGCTTTAACCCGTGAACCATGCAGGACAGGAATCACAGGACGGGCGGGACCAAGCCACCTTCCGAACTCTGCCGCCATAGATTAGCTGCAGATGGATGCGCTGAGATGAAATTGACTGCAAAAAATCCAGCAGTTTGGAAATGGTGCTCTGGGTCTCTTCTGGGAGGGAAGGGATGGAGACAGAGATTCTTGCCATCCATCTTCCCAGGGTTGAACGTTACAGGAATCTCTCCGAATCTTAGGTCCTAGCAGAGACTTAGGGAGGAGCAAGGAGCCTCTTAAAAATAAAACCTCAGCGAGGTTTCAAAAGAGAAGGCTGGGTTGTGCGAAGGGAGCTTGGCCATCTGTGAGGCCCTGGACGACGGGCCTCACCCCAGCCTCCGGGGCACCGTGCCCGGGGCCTGTGTGTGCGCGGAGATGCCTGCCTGAATTGTGGGTGCTCCAGCCAGGTTTTGGGGGTAGGTGCACCCTGGTTGCCCAGCCGCGCCAGCCCCTGAAGGACTTGCTGGGAAGGCTGGGGTCTGAGGAAGAGGATGCACCCAGCCCCACCCCCTGGAGCCCCCAGTTCAGTCATCAGCAGCCTCTTCGAGGGAAAGAGCCTTCACCCCACACCCCGTTTAAGGCCCGCTTCACCCCGGTTGTCTGTGAGGCCACCCGCTTCCAGGGGGACTGTGTCAGCCGTGTCCTCCAGCCCCGGCGGGGTGCCTCGGAGTTACATCACTGCATAGGGTGTGGCCGGGACGGGGGAATCCTTGGGGGAGGTGACGGGAAGGAGGACGCCAGGGAAGGAAAGAGTAAGAGGGACATGGGATGAAGTTGCCAATAAGACACATTGGTGTAAAACCCCAAACTTGAAACTCCGAGTGGCTGGGCGCCGGTGGAGTGGGGGAAGTGCCAAGGCTGCCCCCGGCACCGGCTCCCTTTCTGTACGTGGCTTGTCGCAGTCCCTGGAAAGGGAGGTACCCCCGAGCCAGAGGCAGAGGAACCACGGGGTGAACACACGCTCGAGGACTGTTGAAGGCTGACACTTCGGATGACAGCAGCCACGACTCTGCTCCCCACTTCCTGCTGTCAGTGGCTGGCGCACGCCATGCGCCACCCCACCCCACCGTGGCCCTCCCTGGTGACCGGCCTGAGCTCGCTGCCACCCAGAGTCACTCCGTGCCCTCCAGCCTGGGATCTGAGCTCCCCAACCAACACACGCCACCTCCTGAGCTCACCCTGCAGAGCGGGGAGGCGTCCCCTGGGAACGAGCAAAGGCACAGAGTGGTTCTTCCTGCCTGGGTGGCCCCCTCCGGCCTCACCCCGGGGAGGTCCATTCCCTTGAGGACGGGGCCAGTGGGAAAACAGCCCCCGTGAGACCGCAGAGTGCACACGGCGGGCTCATAACACTCCTTCTGAATCTCGGATTCCACTGCACCCGCCCCGCACCTCCGCCCAATTTCCTGTGGATTCCAGATCATCTTTTATTGCCAATGATGCTGCTGTTGACAGTATCGATTTGGAGGCTGCAAACGCTGAATGGAGAGGGAACGGGGCGAGGGGAGGAGGGGGAAGAGTTGCGTTTCGCCTGAAGGATGAGCTCGCTACTCGCAGTGCGCCCAGCTCTGCCTCTCCGCAGCCCTCATCCACGTGGCAGAGGCTGGCTCAATTATCCTCATGTCAGATGATTATCTGAGAGCTTAATTTAATCTCCATTATCCTCCCCCGTCATATTTCAATTAAATCTGCTATCGGAGTGTTAACACATCTTTGAACCTGCTATTTCTTCAGTTAATTTTCCACTAAGAGGTGCTGGAGAGTAACAGATGTCATAATTATGCAATTATTAAGTGTATTTGACACTCATTCTCTCAGGATTTGGTGGTCGGGGTAGGAGCATTGGAAAATTAATCGGATGACAATATGCTTCCGTTGTGATCTGTAACAGCGCTGCAGGCTGGAGGACGGTCCCCATCCCCCGGCCCCCGCCCTCGCCTCCCGCTCCGCCGAGAAAGATGAAGGATTAGCTGGTCGTGCCTCAGATTCCTTTCACTTTTGTACATCGGGCACATCGGATGAGCTCATTAGGCGAGAAGGTCAGAGACAGGTTTTCCTTCCTTTTTTTTTTGTTCTTCGCCCCTCTTCAAGAGGAATTAGATAACCGTATGGCTTTGGTTATGTCACACTCTCTCTCTCTCTGAAATTCACGTCCATGAGGAATGAACCATCTTGTGCAAATAGCTAAAGTCTTGTCTATTCTATAGATGGATGATAGGTATTTCTATATATATTAATATACATACATGGAGATATCTATCTATCTATCTATCTATCTATCTATCTATCTATCTAGACATATATATAGATAGATATCCTTATATGATAGTTATCTCTCTCTATATGATATAGAAATATATATTTATAAAGCACATAAATATATATTTATACATTTTTATATATTTAAAATTTTAAACATGACACATATAACATTCATGCTTTATAAATACATGTAAATATAAGGACGTAAATTACTCCATATCATCTATATCTGTAGCTATTTAAGTCCTCAGATCTATCTGTTAGATTTGGGATCTCAAAGGAGGTTTCCGTTGATCTTCGAGTCTGTCATCCGTAGTCACTGAAACCAGGTGCTCGCTGGGACTTTAATCCCGGTCCCCACGCGCAGGTCTGGGTCACCTCACGCAAACCGCCTGTCCTCTCTGAGCTTCAGTTTCCTGCCCCGTGAAGTGAGGGTGGGATGACGAACCCCGGTTCACAAGACTGCTGGGGTGCTTCCGTCAAACACTGCATCTGTTCTGTCTGTCCATCTCCATATGTCTGGTTTGGGTTGAAGACGGAGCTGAAACTATGCAGGAATTGGCAAAGTCAGGCGTGGACGCGAGGACTGGACGAGCATAGGTATTTCTGGAAGCTTCTTTCTGACATCGCGTGAGGTTTTGCACAGCACTAAAGAACATCGGTGTGTTGTGAGGACTTCAGGGCTCAGCCGGGTGGAGCCTTTTTCTGAAGGGCGAGGAGCCACAGCCCACAGGGGACGGGCACGGGCACCTTGCCTGCTGGTGGGGACGCAGTGGGGCCCAGCTCTCCCTGCGCCCAGCCCGGGTCTTTGCTCTTTGCACTTGGCCTCTGAATCCACAGGATCCTTTCGAGGGAGCTCTGAGTCACTGGTCTGCCACTGTCATTCTCAGATCTTCCTCTTTTCATGTAAGGGAGACCCTCCTGCCCTATATTAATCCTCCAGGGTGACCCGTCTAGATAAAAGGTAAAAGGTGGGTTATCTCCAGCCCAGAGGATAAATTTAGGGTTTTGACCCTGAGCTCCTCACTCACTGGAACAACTATCTGGAAGCCAAGTAGATAAAATGAGACCAAAGTAAGATACTCTGGGTAAGTTGGGGTCAGGACATCAGTAGTTCAGTGTGCTCACATCTTCCTGCCCCTCAAGGGTTCTGGGGAGAACCCTGGGTCCTGCAGAGGACACTTGGAGAACTGTTATTCCATGTCATAAGTTTTGCCTGAATTGCATTTCATTGAAGGGACATAGAAGATTTCTCTGATTAATCCCCTTTTGTTGGGCATCTAGGTTATTCCTGATTTTGCATGCAAAAGGTCGGTCAAACCCTAGACATCTGGTTTATAAAAAGCTTCCTTGCATTATAGATTTGGTCCTAATGGTTTTCCTGTCTGGAAGGTGCCGACTTTCTCTCCCTCAGAAAAGACATCAGGATGAGCCAGGAGGGCTCGACGTAGGTGCCGACGTTTATCAGAGCCACAAAATTACGTAAAACACTCACCGTTCTCTGGCACTTAGGTCTTTGGATTGACAGAGGAGAGAGGCTTCAGGTATTGTTGGATTGAGGGGCTTAAATGACATCCTCAGATGTCTCACTCTCACTGTCCTGTCCCCTCTGAGCGCTGGCCTCATGCTCAGGCTCAGGTACTGCAGGGAAGGGAGTCCCCTGCCGGTTGGGTGCCAGGTTTGGCAAAAGAGAATTTTTTTCTGTTTTTTCTCTTTTTTCTCCTAGATCCACCCTCTGACCCCATCCACCCTCCCAGTGACTGCGTCAGCCAGGTTCCCTCGTCCTCTGGCTTCCCGCTAGCGTTCGGCCAATGGGAGACTGTCTAAGTTTCCTGCTGTGACATACTGCCACACGCGGGGTGGCTTAAAACGAGAGACGTTTATTTTCTCACAGCTCTGGGGGCCGGAAGTCCAAAATCATGGCGTCGTCAGGAGCTTCCTCTCTCTGAAACCTGTAGGAAAGAATCCTTCCTCGCCTCTCCCAGCTTTTAGAGTGTGCAGCCAGCCTTGGCTTTGGGACGCGCTGCTCCAGTCCCTGTCCCTGTCCTCTCGTGGCCATCTTCTCCCATGTCGGCCTGCCTCTGGGTCATCTCTCTTTGTATAAGGACTGCAGTCACATTGGATTAAGGACCCACCCTACTCCAGTATGTCTGTCTTAACCTATCACATCCGCAATCATTATATTTCCAAACTGAGGTCACAGTCTGAGATGCAAGGTGATAAGACTTCAACACGTATTTTTTGGAGAGGAGGGACACGGTTAAAACTATCACAGAGGCACCGGCAGTGGAGAGAGCAAGAAAAAAGCGAGAGGTCGGGGTGTTCATTTCCCCAGGGTTGGAAGTGTGTCTGTCCCCCCCCCATTTTTCCACCGAAGGCCACATCCTTCATACAACACCCCAGGTCCCGTCAGGAGGCGCTGTCCTATGGGTTCTGGGATGCTGGCGACTTCCTCTTCTGGCCGCCTTGGGACAGGGGAGCCTGCTGCCAGCAGGGCCGTGTGTGTGTGATGCCTGGGCCGTGTGTGTGTGTGACGTCCAGCACGTCAGCCCCCGGATCCCACGGGGGGAGTCCAGCTCAGCATCCTCGAACACGTGAGCCCGGGCAGCCCGCCTCCGACTCTGCCACCCAACCCTCTTCTCTCCCCCCGTTTTCCTCCCCTCCCTCCTTCCCTCTCCTTTCCCCCCACTTTCCATCCCTTCAGGCATTTCTCTCTCTCTCTCTCTCTCTCTTTTTTTTTGCAAAGCAATCTAGTGACAGACCGCCCGGTGGAAGGTTTCATGCACAAGAAATTACTATTTTTATGCATTCTCCCTTAGGGTACACGCCAGCACAATCCATACTTTTGTGGGCATTTTTCCCCTATAATATGTTTGTAGCCAGAATAGGGAGCCGGCTTCGAGAAAATTAAACAGAACAAGGGAAGCCGTGCGCCCCACAATTAGAGGAAACACTTCAAGTAGCAATAGGAAGCCAACGGGACGGTCCTCGGTGCCAAGAGCAAAAACATGCAGCCGGAAAATCTGCCAAGCGTCCCTGATTTGTAAAGATTTTTTTTCCATATTTAGGTAAATTAATGTAATTATTTAATGCCTCCTGCAATGGTAATAGGATTGTGCTCGGGCCCTTTCAACATATGGTGCTGGCACTGAAATCCTCTTTGAGAGAGGAAAAAAAGGTGGGGGGGCACATGGCAAGGCTCAGATCCCATTTGCTGGTTTTAATGTCGGAGGCCTGCCTGGCCCCCGGCCAGCTCTGGGTGGCGGGGGTAGGGGGTGGGGGGGAAGGAAACTGGGGCAATTGATTCAGGGCCTCGCACAAGGTGGTGGGGACGGCGGGCACAAGTGCCACCCACGGCCTTAACGGACGCCCCCGCCGCGTCCAACAACCCCGCACGCTCATTGGTGACTCCCGGCTTCTGGGTGTGGGACTCACCTCTACCGGACTTCCAAAAGCGACTGACAAAAGTAGGGAGCTGAGTTCCTTCACCTTCTCGGAGGTCACTCCATTTTCAAGGATGTTCCGTGCCCCCAAATCTCCCCCACCTGGCAGTCCTGTACTCGGCAGGTGGCAAATCCATGTAGATCATCTCATCAGAATACAGCATCTGTTACGTGATGCCAAAAGCCTCCTCCATTACCTGGGGAAAAAAAAGAGCAATATTTAATTTTCAAAAAATCTAGTGGTGCTTAGTTTTTACACTAAAGAGATACAAGGTGTTTTGCCTCTTCACCAGAAGGCCTGTCATCTCAGAGGGGAGAGGGGGGGACTGTGCCTACAATAATCAGAGACGGTGGGAGACGCGACGAGCAGGGAGCTGGGGTGCACCTCGTGAGGAGGGGATGATGAGGTCAGAGGGGCGGTCCTCAAGAACTGTGTCCCACAGACTTTTTAAAAAAAACTACTGTTTTGTACTCCAGAATCTCTCAAATCTTATTCTCCTGCAACAATGAATTTTCACCTTATGGTATCACCATACTCCCATCCATCCATCCATCCATCCATCCATCCATCCATCCATCCATCCATCATCCATTCTTCCATCTATCCATCATCCATCATCCATCATCCATCCATCCATCATTTATCCATCCATCCATCCATCCCTCATCCATCTATCTATCTATTCATTATCCATTCAATCCATCCATCTTTCATCCATCCATCCATCCCTTATTCAGCCAGCCAGCCAGACAGCCAGCCATCCATTCATCATCCATCCATCCATCCGTCCATCCATCCATCCGTCCATCCATCCATCCATCCATCCATCCATCCATCCATCCACCCATCATCCATTCTTCCATCTATCCATCATCCATCATCCATCATCCATCCATCCATCATTTATCCATCCATCCATCCATCCATCTGTACCATTAAGTCAAGGAGGTGACATTTACGTGGGTCTAGCAGGGGTTGGAGGATCACTGGTCCTCCTTGGCCCATCTGCATCTGATGGGGACACCCCAGGAGGAAGCTAGCCGCTGGATGTGAGTCCCAGCATCTGTGGAAGTGACCACGCGAGCTGGTTCTATGTGGATCGCCCCGTGTTTAACTCAGATGCTGGGATGGCTTGTAGCCAGCACAGCTGGACTGCGGTGTTGATGGGTCCAGGCTCTGACACCAAAGCTGCATTTTTCTGACTGTAAATCTGAAGCCCCGGCTAAGGCACCAAGGGAACACCCCCGGGCCCTCAGGGACCCATCGGAGACTGTCTTTTCTTGAATGTAGACCACCTGCCTGTGACTTCCAGCCAGATTCCAGACTGTGTGCATTTCTAAGACTGGGGTTCGATGCTTTCGTGCCCTATGACCCTCCTCCCACAACTCCGCCTGTAACAATCTGATAGAGCGTGGAAGGGAAAGGACTATACTTTATAAACACCAGGCGTGAAGAAGAAATATGAATCTGTACTGTGGAAGCAAGGCATGAAAATGGGATAAGCAAGACCAGGGGTAATAATGCTTAATAAATAAGTACTTAATGAATATTAACTGAATGAATGGATGAATGAATAAATGAATGGATGGATGGGATGGATGGATGGACAGATGGACAAATGAACGAATGGATAAATGAATGGATAGACCGATGGATGAACAGAGGGACAGATGGACAGATAGGTGGATGCATAGGTGAATGGATGGATGGATGGATGAATGAATGGATGAACAAAAGATGGATGGATGAAAATTTAAGAGACTTGGGTTCTTGACCTGAACTTCTTTTTAACATTTTTGTGGTGTCATCAAGTCATATTCCCTCCAGAATTCTCTCTTCATCTGTTAAATGGGTAAATTCCCCTCTCTTTCTTTCCTTCAACAGATTCAATATTCAAATAAAATTATGGATGTGGGCATCCAAGTACTGGACTTGGTGACATACACTGGAAAGAAAGACCATCATCACTGCTGTTTGCACACATTCTTGAAGAATTCAACAGTTAAACAATCTGTTTAGCTATATTTAAGACCCCATCTCAACAATGGCAATTTTCCTCCTTATCTTTCTTGACACTGGATCTCCAAGCAGATCTCCACGATTTTCGATTGCTTTGTCTATGCAGGACAGGTGAAGCACGGAGGTGAGAGAGTATCAGTGAGGACAGACCTGCATCCTGGGGTGGCCACTCCAAGTCTAAGGAGCCATAATACCTGAGTGGAATTATTCTGTTGTCTCTGTGGCTCCCCCATTTTATTTTTTTAGCTATCTGGCCTAAGGTGAGTTGTAAATATATCAGAATAAGATCTGCTTTGTAGAACATCTATCGTTCATTTATTTGTTCTTTCAACAAACCTTTTTGAGCTGCTGCTACATGTTAGCAATATGCCAAGTGATGGGTATTTAAATCTTCATCTCAAGAAGCTTATAATCATGATGGTATAGATGTTATTCTGAGTGCCAACTTCAATTATTTGGTCATAATTGCTATGCTAAGAAGGATTCTGAGGTCGCATAAAGGCTGATTAAAAATGCTATAGTCAATTAACAACATTTCCAATGGGCATGTTGCAAAAAGAAGGTACCATTCTCCAGCCTTAGGCTGCATGGCACTCTATTGGGATAATATTAGCCGCTCTTAAAAATTCCCCAGATATAATGGTTTAAACACAACAGAAGTTTATTTCTCACTCCCAGAACGTCCAAAATATATCTTCCTAATTGGCAGTTAGCTCGCCTCCAAGTGGTGACTCAAGGACCCAGGCTCCTTCCATATTGTGGCTCTGCCGTCTCTACCATGTGGTTTCCAGGTGACTTTGTTTCTCTGCAGGATGCCAGCAGTAGGAAAAAGGCAGGTGTTGCAGACTCATTTTCTCCTCAAGTTCCTCAGTCTGAGAGTCACTCACGACTTCTGCTCCTGCTCCACTGGTGACATTCCACAATTCTGTCTGGATGCAGGGGAAGCGGGCGAATGTGGTTGTTGCTGGGAAGTGGCTTCCAGGTGACAACTCTCCATCACCTTTGCTAGACAGGAAGTTATCACTTCAAACAGTTTCCTGATCTCCTCCAGTCGGGCATGCTTTACCTTGTTTTCTTCTGCCCTGGAATGAGCCCATCTCCTTTTATTCCAAAGTTGGACAGAGTCCAATCTGTGTCTCTCTAATAGGAGCTATTGTCACCTAGTATTTAAGCACACCATTTCTAGTCCCTTCCAACACACCATGGAGCAAAAACCCAGAGGCAGATCACCACATCCAAGTTCAGGGCTCACTAGATGTTGTCAGAAGAGGTCTTGGAGGAAAAACACCCTATAAGATTATGGTCATACAGATTCTTGAGACTTTGCCCCAGGGGAAATGCAAGAAATTATGTTTTTCTTCACCGAGCCACTCTCTGAGACTCGGCCTTCCCAACTCAGAGTTTGGAGCTCTGTTCTGCTTATGCAGACACATGATTCCACCGGCACCTGGCCACCCATTGTGACATCATTTTTATTCTATTTCGTAGGCCATATAGAGCCTTTATTGTTGGGAAGCCTTGGATCTTTTCATGAAGACGAGCAGATAATTTTACCTAATATCGTTGACTGTGGTTAAATGGCATTTTTTCTTTCTTGTTTCTTTAACCTCTTTGGTTGCTGCTTATGAGGCCCCTCCCCGTCTCTCCACTGTCCTGTCTGTGAAGCGCACAGGAACCTGGCTGACCACTGGCTCCTGGCCACCCCCAGGCCTCTGCCCATGCCTGCCTCCTGCCTCCTCTGGACCTCAGTGCTGTCGCTCCATTAATTCATCCTCAAACCTCATACCAAGTACCCGCTTCCTTCGGCAAGCCTTACTGCTCCCTGCGTCAGATCTGATTGCAACTTCTGTCTTCACTTTTGTCGACGTTGCACGCTCCACCTTCACAGCACTCTCCATCGTCTGAAATGATCTGTTGGTGGGACCATGCAATAGTAGCTGTTTTCTTTACTAGAGCTTAAGCTCTAGGAGGTATAAAGTGACACGATTCTGTTTACTAGCACCAGGTAATGCTCCTAGCGAAAGGTAGGACCTCAAGAAATATTTGTATGAATGGCTCCTCCCACCCCGGCCCCTTGTTGTCCTCGAACCCCATGGTAAGGCAGCTCGGAGGAGCTCTAAGGCCCCCTCTACCCTCTATGGTTACGTGGGAGATGTCGGTTAACATGTAGATGCCATGAGTTTATGTTGATAACGCTTCTCTCCTGCAGGTATCGACCCTGAAAGCCTAAGCTTGGGGGCACTTGTAAATTCGAAACAGAAATCCTCAAGCTAGGGAATCAGACAAGGCCTGAGGTTTTGGGGTCTTCAAGAGAATGAAGATAATGGCAGGTACCACTTTTATCTGGATTTCAAAGGCACTCACTCACAGCTCAGGGCTGCAGGTGAGTTAGCAGTGATCATCCTTATACCATCGACAAATGAGGGCGCGAAAGGAGAAGGGACTCGCCGAAGTCCCACTCCCAGGATGAGTCCAGACTGGACCAGAAGTGAGCAAGGCTCACCCCCAGATGCATGCTCTTCCTGTTGCATTGTCCTAAGGCACTGAGACCCAAGAGTCCCCTGCAGAAACGGTAACCTGGGAGGGCGCTGAGACCCAAGAGTCCCCTGCAGAAATGGTAACCTGGAAGCCAGCAGAGTGCGTGGAACGTAGTCGATGACTTCAAACGCTTTTCAAATATATATGAACGATGTTACCATTTTGTCCCTGTCCACCTCGTAGAGGTCACCTTTTAGGAGACCTCTACGGGGGCTATCTTTACGCATGTGATCAAACACTTAGAGGTATAATAACAGCGACAATAATAAATCACACTCACTGAGCACCTGCTATGTGTCTGAACCTCTGCCAGGTATTCCGTAGTCATGTATTGGCTTCTGTACTCCTCCCAGTTGCCGTGTCAGGGAGATGACCTTGCTCGAGCTCGTAGCTAACAAGTGGCAGAGCCGGGATTTGAATCCAGCTACTGCTGACTCCCAAGCCTGTTCTACTACTTTTTCTTCATTGTGCTGCCCCCAAGCCGTCACACAGGCCACGGCATTGAGTGGAAGAGTCGAGAAGAATCGTGGCCAGCCTGCCGTGTGTTTTGGGGTGCTGTCTGTCTGGTGGGCACCCTGCTGCCTCACGGGTTGTGCTAACTTCTCTTCCCTGTGTGGATCAGGATGCACGAGAGACTGCCCACCCCCTCCCTTCTAGATCAGCCCGTTCCTCCTGGGGCCATTCAGCTGACAGCTGCGCAGAGGACAGAGTGCCTGCTGGAAAAGGGTCCGTAATTGCCCTCTGGCAAGAGACGGCCGTCCAGCTTTGGAGAGGACAATTAGCACGCTCTCAGCTGGAACAATGGGAGCAGCAACAGATGCTTTTCCTCCCAGGGATGCTCCCAGCCGCAGCCCCGGCTAACGGGAGGCCTTCTCCATCCCTGGGAGGAAGCCTGGCCGCCATGCCAGCGGCTGGGCGTGGGACTGGCTGCTGAGCGAGTGAGAGAAGAGCATTGTCACAGCAAAGCAGAGGGGCGAGGCCTGCAGGAGTCCAGTCTCCCCGCTCCTCTGATGGCTGGGGTATCCTCCCCATCTTCCTCTGGACGATGAAGTGATCAGGACTACATCTGGTCTGAACGAGGCGTTTGGTAAACTCCAAAAAACGTTGCCAACTGGGTCACGAGCAAGAATTCCGGAGGGGACAGATGTGGGTTTGCATCCTGGGGTTGCCCCTTTCTAGCTGTTGTCCTTGGGAATAGCCCGAACTTCTCTGAGCCTTGGTTTCCCCACTTATAAAACAAGGAAACAATAGTATGTGCATTGCAGGTTAATTTTGGGCATGAACTAAAATATAAAAACACCTTACAGTGACAGCTCTGAGAAACGCTCCCTATCAAAGGGACTTTTGTGCCATAATCCCCTTTCTCTCTGGGGACTAGCATGCAGTATGTGCTCAGTAAATGCACAATCAGGCTTAGAGCCCTCATGGTGGGGAGGGGGTCCCCCAGAGCAGTCAGTAGTACCACTGCCGCTGTGAAGGGCAGACGTGCCCCCCCACCAGTGGGGGCGTACCCCACGTTCATCGGGCACCAGAGAGCAGTTGAGCTGCTTTTACTGCCCACGTAACCTGGCTCAATAGCCTGAGATCTTCAAAGCCCGCTCTCAGGACTCCTGCCCGGCAGGCTTTCTGAGGAGTGCTGACCTTGTCTCGGTGGAACCCCTCAAACAATGTCGAGGGGTCCACAGCCAGCAGGGCAGAGCGGCAGCGACCTTACACACTGAGGGTAGAGAAGGGTCCACACGGCAGCTGGCCAGGGTGGCCGAGAGCTGTTTGGGGACTTTGGGCACCAAGTCTCAGCTTCTTTTGACTTAGGGAGCAGTGGGCAGTTATGTAGGAACCCTCCTGAAGCTGTCACTTTGTGGCCACCCTGAGATGTCACCTGGGCTCGTCTGGACCATCTGGAGGGAAGTGGCTGTTTGTCAACAAGTGCACATGATGGACAAGACCTCTCTCCCGGTGGAACGTGGAATGAAGATGGCCCCAGTCGTGATGGTCAGTTTCATGTGTCAACTCGGCTGGGCTACGGGGCCCAGCTATTCAATTAGACACTAATCTAGGTGTTGCTTCGAAGGCATTCGATAGATGTGACTAATAATTACGACCGATTGACTTTAATTCAAGAAGATTATCCGTGACAATCTGGGTGAGCCTCGTCCAATCAGTCAAAAGGCATTAATGGCAAAACAGGTTTCCCGAAGTTTGGGCTACCTGTCAGCTCCTGCCCGAGGGGTTCCAGCCTGTGGCCCGCCCTATAGCCAATTCCTGGAAATCAATCTTTTTATATGTATATGTGTGCAACAGTGTATTTACCTATGGATCCGTTTCTCTGCTAAAACCCTACTACTAATCTACCAGCCAGCAACAGCAATCACAGCGAGAACAAGGCATGTTCCGAGGCTGGTGAGGGCTACAAAGGGTGAGGGGACTAGGTTGACGTTGACGTGACACAGCGTGATGGGAGGGGCCTACTTCCAGCAAGATCAGAGGGAAGCTCCTCCGAGAAAACAATATTGGAGTTGAGAGCTGGAAGGTGAGGAAGAGCCAGCCAGGTAAAGACCAGCAGAGCAAAGCACCGAGACGGTGAATCAGCCGGGGCTGGTGCAGGGCGCGTGGAAGGGCGGCTTCTCCAGGGAGGCTGGACGAAGAGCCACGGCGAGATGGGGAACAAACGGACAGAGGCCAGATCAGCAAAGGTCAAGGAGGCCGTGGACAGGTGTGCAGAAGCCATATGAGTGCGGATGGTGACCGTGGGAGGGTGTTAACCGACAGCCTGAGCAAGACTGCTGGATCTTGTTTCCTCATTCGTAAACGCTGATTCCCTTTCCTTACCGGGCCCCTTTAGAGACCAGCTGTCAGCATCACGTGCGATGTGATGTCTCAAAATGTTTTCACAACCAGCGTCTGTTCCTCCCCGGGGGTGAGAGAAGACTTTCCCGACGCGGGAAGATGAACCACACTTGTGAAAGTAGGAGCTCAGTTTCTCCTGGATTAAACATAAACCCGCTTCAGAAAAGTCACACATGCTGGCTGCCTGGGATCCGTCTGGGTTGCATCTCCATGGACCTCAGTTTTGCCAGCCATACTGAGAATGACACGTCTCAGCTCGGTCGTTAGAAATCCTCGCTCCCACAGCCCTTCCGACGGACGACTGCCCCTTCCCTAAAGAAGTCTCCTAGGCATCCAGTTTCTGGACATCTGCGTCCATGCTTACCACCAAATCAAGACAAAGCGAGTGAGGATGGACCTTACCCTTCATTCTCCACATCATCGGCCCTCAGAGATCTAGGGCTTGGCCTCAATAGGATGGAAGTTTTAGATTCGACACGTCTGAGGGCAAAAGATTCAGTATAACAGTGCAATTATTGGCTAGCATAATTAAAAAGTCTCTATGGGTGTTTCTACAACGAGACACGGCTCATCCAGAAAAGCAAATCAGTGCTATGAAAAAAATCTATTTCCTTCTTTAGCACATTTTACTTTTCTGCCATATTTGGCTTCTTTTTAAGATGTCTCTTCTCCCACGGTAGCAACACGGCCACCAATAGTTTCAGGGACTCCCATCTTGCCAATACATAACTCACGACCACCCCATGTTTTCCTTGGGTGTCTTGCCCCTGCATTGTAACCCATGGCTGAGGCTTCCCATGGGGGCCTGGAAAATTCCTAGTCCATGGACCTCTAGTCTATCCAGTATTCTTTAATATTCTTTGCCATCTTGGCCTGTGCACCATCTCTGCTCCATCTTGACACATCAGTGGATGCTTCAAGAAGCCACTGTTGACTCAGGAGACTTTAGGAGAGTGATGAAGAACTGTGTGATACAAAGTAGGGGTGGCCACAGACGTACTGAAGAGACAGACATCACTGGGGACACCTTCACCTCTGCAGGAGACTTCGATTTTGCCCCCCATGTAGGAGAGGGAAGAGTGTTTCGCCATATCATGGTTTCCTCTAAGAGTCTTTGCTGCTCAGAGTCATGACATCAGCTCAGGAAAGTGGAACCTCAGAGGACATTGAGCAAATCCTGCGTACAGGATTGGATGGGTTTAAACTTGAACCACACAGAGCTGCATTGCCTCTTGTTGATCTATTTTAATTTTATAAGTCATGTGTGTAATATATATATAAATCAAGGCCACGCACACACATGTGGGATTAAAACCTTACAAATAAAAATATAACGCACTTTGAACACTTTTTCCTTCAATTCCGGCCTCCTCTTACCTCCACAGAAACTAGTTTGGGATGTAAGTTTCCAAGTTGTCTTCTATAATTTGCATATAGAGACAGGATGCATCCTGGGAAATACATAGTATTGTTTTAGAATCTATTGATTTAATACTCAAAGTGTTCAGCTATCTATATTACTCTGAAATTTGTTTTTCTTTTTTGCATCCAGTCTTGTGTCTTAAAGAAGTCCCCATGTAGATGACACAGACTCATCACATTTATCTGCTGTGTTCGTATAACAGCTCATTTCACCATCTTTGTGTCGATGGACATGTAACCAGTTCCCCATTCTTCTGTCTCTCGCAGTGAGCATCCTGTACAAGCTTTTGTGTACATATATTTTGCTAGGCTAGATACTGAGAAATAAATTCCTGGGATATAGAGTCATCCCACTTTTAATTTTAAAAGATATGTTCAAATAAATCCCACGATGATGCGACTACACCAATTGCCACTCTTGCCCAATGAAGAATTCTTTTAAAAAAATCATTTTCTCTACACCTCGGCCTGTGTGGGTTTTCAGACTTGCATTTCCTTATTTGTTCTCCTGTCCAGTAGCTTCCAGTCTTGGCATCCGTGTTGAGAGTGCTGAAGTTACACGTTGGGTTTGCTGAGCAAACAAAGGTAATTGATTGCAGGAGGAGCTGACAGCTTGGCTTTGGTAGCACAGGTCTGTGAGACAATGCTTTGCCCATTGTCTATTTTCTGATGTAATGGATGCTATTGGCTTAGAAATCTCTTTGCTATAAAAATGTCTGACGTAAAATACACTTCTGCCTTCGTATTGAGTGGACATCATCCATTGTGTGGCTTCCTATATATTTATTTTCCTATTCTATTCTAATGTTAAAGAAATATTTTTCTTTAAAAAATTTTAAAAATCTCGAACTACTCTGCAATGAGCGTAGATAAAATGGGAGCGTAGATTTTTATTTTCACAAACAACCACGGAATGGGTTGGCTCGGCAGGTATCATTCTCCATGCAAACACTAGGTTGCTGGTCCATGTTCAGCTGGAAAGAAACCGCTAATGAGCTGGCTCGGAAAGCACCGAACTGATCTAAGACTCTCACACGTGACTCTGAACACATTTCCCTGTTAACTTTTAACACACGTAGCCTGCAGGCGCCCTTCACAAACAACCCCAGTAGTCTAAGGAACCAGTGATCCGCCAGAGAAACGTGTAAAGATTTGAGAACACACACAATTTTCACTTTGTACGTTGACAGCGAGGAACTGTTCCGAAGGTATTTTTCTCACCATTTGACTGTAAAAAAATGCCATAATGTGATGCTGCTCCGACAAAGTTACACATTTAATGAACACACCACCCTAAGGAATATTTCTTCGAATTCGATAACTGCTTCGCTTGCATTCAAAGACAGCTGACTAGTGATGTGGAGATAATGCTGCCATTTTTCTAATTACGTTAAGGAGATCTCCCACCAATCTTCATTCAGCATTCAAATCATTCGAGTATGGATGAGAGTGGGGTTTAACCTTGATCGATAGAGAATTGGGTAAGCCAGCGATCAATGTAAACAAACATTGAGAGAGGACGTTTACGTGACTCTGCTTCTTTTTTCTGATCCCCGGATAACTTGTTGTATGTCTTCCACATGTGGACAGGTCATTTGATTGTATATTATTATTATTATTATTATTATTATTATTATTATTATTATAAGTCCTGTCTCCCTGATTGGATGTATGAAGCGGGAAGACCCCACAAAGACACCTGTAGGTATTCTCTTTTCATGGGCACTGGATAAATGTTGGCTAGGATGGAGGACAATTCAGAAAGTCCAATTTACCAATCAAAATCAATAGACCGACTAGAAAACATTTTTATCAATTCATTAAGCAATTTTCCTAAAGTATCTGTGAACATGTTTAAGCCAATTCTGAGTTATTTCTTATGCTTGAAAGTATCACCATGAACTACCTTAAAGATCACAAGCAATGAGAGAGGTTTAAAGCTAAGATGGCGGTGTAGGGTCACCAGAAACACTGCCACCCTATTCCAAACACATAGCAGTGACAGGTGTAGGAGGCAGAATGCCTTTGGTCGCAAGGAACGGAAAAATCCCAACTCAAATCATCTCAAAGAATAAGCTAGTTTTTCACACCAGATCATGGAGTCTTGAAGGACGGTGACTTGTGGGTTGGCTAATTCAGCAACAGAACATCGTCAAGGGCTTTTCCTTGAATTTTTCAGTTCTGCTCTCCAGTGTGTTGGCGTTGTCTTCATGGTTCCTCCCTCGTGATCACAAAATAGCTGCTTTTTCACCTCCACTTACATCGACATTCTCAGGTAGGAAATAAGACTGTTTCTTCTCATACCTCTTTTTAAGAGAGGGGAAACCTTTCCCAGCTCATTGGCTGAATGTGTCACATGACTAATTTAAACCAATCACTGTTCCCGCCTGTATCTTGGACTGGCCCTGAACAGGGAAGCAGGTGCATCACGGGGGTTCTGCTACAAAGCAGGAAGTCGAGGGACCCCAGGAGGCATCCGCCATCATCTGCGATGGCTTGTGCAATTCACATCGGAAGATGCGAATGAGATAACGATTCCCCAGATAGCATCCTCGTGGCTAGACTAGAACAGGACCGAAGCACGGAGACATGAGCAGGGCCAAACGCGCTGGTCTGCTATGTACCAAGGGCAACCTCTGTGATGTTTCTCAAGTGATGATGGGACTAAATCAATTTAGGAAGATCAAAAAGGAAAGTGAAGCACCCCCATTGCCCATCACCAGAGAGAACTGTTACCATTCTGCGTATGATTTCCTAGAATATTTTCTTTCTTTTTTTTTTTTTTACAAAATTGAGATTAGTTTTTTCTACCTTAAAATTAAGGTGTAATATACCCACTGAAAAATCCACCACTTTTAATGCTAAGTTCTCCATATTTGGACAGTTGTATAGAGTTGGAAAATCACGACTACAGTCACCACCACTCTCATCAACCAGAACATTCTTTCATTCCCCTGTGTAGCCAGCTCCTCTCCCTGCCCCATCCCCGTTCTATATCTCTTTGGTTTGCTCTTTGCAGATTGTCACATACATAGCATCATGTGTTATGTAGCCTTTTGAGCTTCTTTCACTTAACGTAATGTCCTTGAGATTCATCCTTGTTACTGCAGGTATCAGTGCTTTGCTTCTTTGAATGGCTGTGTAATATATATTTCTTTTCAATCTCTAATCTAACTGATGAAATGATATATTCTTTAACATTTTTACGTCAATCTTATTACTTGTGAAATGAAAGAATGTTATCGGTATGGGTCATTACGATTCTCTCCAGAGTCAATCAGACTGTCTTCCTTTGAAACACACCATGAGAGAGACAGACAAGATACTATGTGATCTCACCTCTGTGTGGAATCTAAGAAACTCGATCTCACAGAAGCGAGGGGCAGACCTGTGGTTGCCCGAGGTGGGGGAAATGGGGAGACGCTGATAAAAGGTACGAACTTTCCGATATAAGACAAACAGGTCCTGCAGATCTAGTGTTCGGGATGGTGATTATAGATTGTGACTCTGAATTGCATTCTTGACATTTGCTCAGAGAACAGATCTTAAGTGTTCTCAATACAAAACCAAAAGGCAGCTATGTGAGATGATGGATGTGATCATCTCACAATGTGTGCATGTATTAAGTCATCCTTCCATATACCTTAAACGCATCCCATTGTACACCCTAAATATATACAGTTTTATTTGTCGATCTTACCTCAATAACACTGGGAAAAATAAACCACGAGTCAGATTTTCCTCACCCTCTTCACCGTGATGTAGTTTTACTGTCTAGTATTTGGAGGCTTAATTGACCAAGAAATCTCGTCCCTGCTCTAGTTTATATTGGCACAGCCGGTGTGTGATGAAGGGTTGAGACACATGCCTCTAACAGATGGGCATTCAGCCAGGGACTTAAATTTTATTTTGGTAGAGGTGGGAAGGAGATAATTCTCATCTTATCTTCCTGAGCAGCAACTGGAAAGCGGTAGGCTCACTCTCTAAGGCATCTCTCTGCCTTTCTGCCTTGTTCTCGCCAGAACGGTTTCTCCTTAGCCATCCCAGAACCAATACGATGAAAATTAATGAGCTTGTATCAATCAACATTTATGAGGCTAGTTTCAGGTTAACAAAGTAGGCCCTTCGGGCAAAGTTCATCCACCTGCCTGGCTGGATAAAAGGGTCATTCTTCGATAGATTTCAGCCATCTTGCTCTACTGTACAGCTCTGTGGTTGAGGGCGAAATCTTTCAAAGCCACTGGTCCTGGGTTCAAATGCTGACTCTGATAGTAGTCTAGTAATAGAAGATGCTTAACTTATTGAAACTTTGATTTCTCAGCTGCCAAAAGAGAATAATAATAACATCTAATTCCTAAAAAACCCAATGAGATTAGATCTGAAGTACACCTTGGGTACATGTTGAGGACTATTATACCCAGTGAATGGTAGCTATTGTTAGTGTCACCTGGAGTGAGAGTGACCGTCCTATGGATGGATCCAGGGTCCTGGAGTCTGTTTTTGTGCCTCATAACCAGACCCAAGTGGGAGGGCAGCGAGGGACACTGAACACACTCTCCTCAGAATTAGAAAGCTCGGTGCTCTTTTCGGGACTATTTCCTGTCTCCATACCCACTTCCGCTAGACTCTGAGCTGTGCGCCATGAGCACCAAGCCTCCGTCCCACTGAGATGTTGGTCCAGACTGGCTTAGCTTTCCGGTGAGGAAAGAGGGTGGCTTAGCTTCCCGCTGCAGCAGAGAGGGTGGCACCGGGCATCTAAAGGACCAAGGTCCCTGACTATCCCTGAGCCTCACCTTCCTCATCTCTACCCTCAGAGGACTGCGATAAGGACAACGTGGAGAAACGTCAGCCATGAACATCCGGTTCCCTTCCTCGTCTCTCTCTCTCTGGTAGAATTCCTTATCATTTTGGTTCTGGTTCACATTTTTGATCTTAGACTCCACCATCTCTTCTCTTTCTCTCCGCTTATTTTCTCCCTGTTCTGTGACTGAACCCTGTAGCTCTGATGAAGACTCGTGAGGGTGTGGGCTGTGGAGGAACTGGGCACACACACAGTCAAGTCTGCAGACTTATGCATTTGTAGAGCTACATGTGGTCTTGCTACTGGCTTGTGTTTTCTCCTAGAGGTGATGGCTCTTGTCAGTGATAGGAATCTACCAGGGACCATCTCAAAAATGCTGTCCACCTCTGAATCACCTCCTACCACGGGCTCCTCCAGCCTTCGCAGGGAGCAGGGTTGCCCCACGGAGCCAACCAAGAACCTTCTCATCATCTCCTCCAGCACACGGCTCAAATGCTAGAGGCACCTTTTTATTCTTGCCGAGACGTCCTTTCTTTGGGGAAAGGCAAGCCTCGATGGGATCAGTCTATTTGCCCCAGCTTTCTTGTTGACACTCCAGGCGCCATCTTCAAAAGCAGTGCGTGCCTTGCGTGGTAGAGGACCAGGAGGGGTCCAATTCGACCATCGATCATATTTAATGGCATACGCTATTCATGTAATTTTGTTATTGGAGATCCTTAAGTCTATTCAGTGGCTTGCACAAGACAATTATGGTTTTTAAAAAGTACATGCATGCCATCGAATATCACCTTTCATTAGAGCCGTGGCAATTAAATATGGCCCTTCTACACGTTATATACAGTAGTCATCGATAAGTGAATGTGGCTTTTCTTTCACTTAAAGGAAAATGACATCAGACTCCAAACAATGAAAATTTTTATTAATTATTTGGTGTCCTATACAAGGTTATCTGCTAGGAGGATGACATGGAAGCGTCTGAGAAGGATGCTATTGACACTTTGAACAGCTTTCTCTTGCCTTACAGCCAGGTTCAGCTCTGCACCCACATGGGCTCGTGGTTTTAAGATCTATACTGCCTTTTGAGTCCAGTTTTTGAATGTGATTAATAAGAAGGCACCCAAGGCCCCGCCATAAAGTGGGGGCAGGAGTCTGAGACACGTTCGCGGTAAGTCCTCATCCCGAAATCCACATCTCTTTCAAGAAGTGTTTTGCTTTTGGACCGTGAAAAAAAATTAATGTGTGTTCAATGCTAAAACGTGCTTCCTTGGAGGAAGTCGGTGGGAGGTGAGAAGGGGTAGGGGGGGAGAAACACCCCAAGTTCAACAGCAGCCTAATCACATTTTAGATGTCAGGAGGCACATTTCCCGAGCATTAATCAAGAATTGGGATGGCCTGATTTGTATTTTTTTTAAGTAATAAAAAATTCAGACAGAAATACGTAAAATAGACTAAGTAAACAAAATAGTAATTCTCCTTGCCCCAATCTGCCGGAGTGCTGTTTTGTATTTTGATGTAATTAAGCAGTGGAGAGATTTTTTTTTTTTCCTTCCTTGGAAAAACTAATGGTCTCAGTTTATGTTCCTTTATTGTATGTTCTCTGGTCATTTTGTGACTTGTCATTTAAGAGCCGGGCAAAGAGGCTGCTTTGTATCAGGGGAAGGCTCCGACTGGCTGCCCGGCCTCGTAGCTACAAACATATTGGCCGGAGAAGGATGGAGAAAGAAACTACAGAAGGTGCATAACGATTCCTCCAACAATTTAGAATGTTTGAAGTTAATTATCCTACTCTGATGACTGGTTGTCTAGACATTTTAAGTATTTATTTTGTGGTGTCCCCTACCGTTCATAATTAAAGACCCAGAGGAAGGCTCCTGGAGGTTTTTACTGGCCAGACCAGAAATTACCCACACAACACACTGTGCTTGGGCAAAACACAGGAAGGAGCTGCATTCCTTGTTTTCATGCAGTCTGATCGGACGGAGGCAGCGGCTCGGGTATTGACTGTCTCTGAGCCGCGCTCGCATTAATGAACCTGACCGAGACGCATACAGCTCAGCTAAGTCTGTCCGCCTAGGACTCGGTTTGTCAAGTACTCCTAAGAGGCAGGAAGGCGGGGTCATGCACTCCTTAATTTTTGGGTCCCCGGCACAACCCCTGCATGAGTCAGGGACAGAACAGGAGGCATCGGACGGACGCAGGCAGAGGAAACTGTTCATTCATTCGTTCGTTCATCCATTCTTTCATTCCCATAACGCGTCTTCGCTCGGTGCCCTTATGTCAGAAGCGCTGAGTGGATATTTTTTTGGAAAGAGCAAGGACAGTGGTGGGGTCTGAACCTTGACTTTGCTCCTGATAAAATGTGTGACCTTGGGCAAGTTGTTTAACCTCTCCGATGCTTTGTCAAGTGAGAATGAGGACATTTATTCTTGCGTGGGCGTTCGAAGGATTAAAACAAGAGAAGCTATGTAAAGGCCGCTCAGCATAGCGCACAGCACATAGGCAGATGCTCGATCACTCGGGGTCTGGAATGTGTGCGAGTATCTGATAACGATTTGTTGATGCGAAGGTGGAGGATGTGGAGCTCTGTGTGCCATGGTGTCTGTGTGTTTGTCATGGGGTCTTCCGTGTCATGCACCTTTCCTACGCTGAAGTCCTCGAGGGCACACTGAGGTCCTCAGTGGGCGTCTTCTGCATCAGCCTTCCCTTTCTTCCAGACACTAAACAAAACCCCCGCTGGAGTAAATGTCACTGCAGAGAGTCCACACCGGGCGCTAAGGCATGCAGGCGGGTGCAGATCTCGAGGGGCCGGAAGGACCCAGCTGGGCTTCCTGGAGGAGGCAGCATGTTTGGGATGGGTACCCTATCATCCCTCAGAGACCACACTCTTTGTTCACCCTGTGCCTGGGCCTCTCGGCTCCTGCTCCCAGGGTCTCCCGACGCTCACAAAGATGTGCAAGACACACACAGACACACAGAAACACACACAGACACACACATGCAGGCAGGGCCTGCGATGTAATCAAATTCCAGAGTGAGTGTGTGTGCGTGTGTGTGCGTGTGTGTGTGTGCGACATTACAGCTCTTTTTATTTGCTCCCCGGGCATTTTTATCCCCAGCTCTTCCTTGGGAATTTTCCATCTTCACATCCCACAGAGCCAGCGCCATGTGCGACATTCCAGGGCTGGGCTCTCCTCCCCGCCTCTCTGCTCTCACGCCGATGCCACCCATGTCACCGTGTCATCGAGTGGGAAGGTTCATTGTCAACTCACCTGTTCGAACTCTCCCCCCCCCTTTTCTTAGACCCAATATCTATCTTTCTGCATTGGCAGAAAATGAAGCCATTTTGAGGGGTTTTTAGAGAAGTACAGAAACGGTCACATCTCCCTTATCCACATCCCGTATGCCACGAGGATGTGCGCACGCAACGGCGACACTTGCGGGCTGCGTCCTCTGAGTCGGGAACAGAGAACCAGCTGCTAAGGAAGGGTGGGTGGACGGCCAGGGCTCCATCCGGCCCCCCAAACCTAGCACACGGAATGAAACAAACAACTGAATGGATGAATGAATAAATGAGAGGTTAAAAGTTCCCTTCCAAGATAAAGAGACTCAATTCCTAGATTTTTGTGGAAACCTTTGGCATAAGGAAGCCACTTGCTGCAGAGATTGCTAGCCGTAAAGAAAATGGCCCCCACTTAGGGAGAACCTGCTTGAGCCCAGAAATAGAGGGAGGGAAGGAGAGAGTGAGAAAAGGAGGGAGGGAAGGGAGAGAGAGACACACAGAGACAGACCGACGGACAGTGTCCTGATGACATTATGTGACCATCTGCTTCCAGCCCTGCTACATTACACTCCTCAACTTCTTAGCCACGTGGGTCAAAAAGTTCCCTTTTTTTTCTTACGTTTTTTTTCGATGACTTGCAAACAAGTAGTTTTGATTAATACAATGATTGGGGGTCGGTGAATATTATTCTTATTTTTCTTTTCAAAATACAGCAGCAGATGACTGGGAGGAAAGGCAGGAAAACATGCCTTTTGTGGGATATCCCACAAAGATTTATATTCCACGGTAATTGATAAGGGTGGGAGAGGGAATGAGACAGACAGTCCTGCCTTATGTGAGCAGGAGGACAAACTCCTTCCTGGCTCGGCCGGAAGTCATCTGGTGGGGAGAGGGCCTCATCGGGGAAGAGGGGACAATGGGATGCAGATGATTTGGATTCTGGTTCTCTTTTGTGGGGGGAGGAGGAAGGCTATGTTTTTCATCCCTATTCTTGAGCAAATAGGTCGACCAGTAACTTTCCTTTTTCTGAATACCCTCTCTGAAATGAATATCCATCTGTCTCTCTGATTTAGGTATTGGAAAAATCCTCTTTTGGCAACAAGTTGATTGAGGTGGACTATTGGAATATCTCCCCGCCCCAAATTATGTTCAGAATAAACCTCCAGGTTGGAAAAAGTGGATTTTCAAACAGCTCTGAGATTGTCCCCTGGTTTTATCAATACAGCCTCATTTCAGCGTGGGCAGGCTAAACGGCCCTGGCTTCATCCCATGAATTAATGATTCTTCAAATCAATTTAATCTGGAGCCCAATAAATTTTCTTAATGACAAATCAATGTCAAAAATAATGAAAGAAGGAGTGATTCAATGTGTTTGCCCCACAATCTCGCCCTCCCCGAGCAGAGATGCATTATCTGAAGGGAAGATTTAGCATTTTCCCTTTCGACGATTCATGGCTCTTTTTCCTGCGCAGGGTGGGTTTTCGAAGGCGAGAATACAGATTTCTTTCCGTTCCCACAATCAGACACCAGTATCCGCACGCTCTCCTTTCTCATGCTTTTAAAAGCCTGGACAGAGCATCAGCGTTAGAGAAGTAAGATCTTTAGTGTTGTCTGCACAGACAAAGAAACAAGCAAAAAGGATGGCGAGTGTGTGTGCACTCGGGTGCGTGTGTGAGATACGCGTGTTTTGGGAAAATGTTTAAACAACGCTGCTAGGTGAGGGTGTGTAATACGTTACTGTAATCAAGTATGCAATAGAGGAGAAGGTTTGAAAATGAGCACAGTGGCTCCTTAATTTGTCCCTCCTGAGTTTAATCGCTTAAAATAAATACATAACGACATCATTAACCATTACTTCCAGCCCCAGACACTTGGTTGATGGCCCCAAAGGATTAACCAAGACTCGGTAAGAGCCTACTGTGTGTCCATCACTGTCAGGTACTGTCGGTGGTCGAGGAGATGAAATCTCAGCCCTCATGAAGCTTGTAATTGTGATCAAGGTCAAGGGCGCCAGTCTCCCACATGCAAAACCATTCGAAGAACAGGTGGATGCTGATTAGTCATGACATGGGCGGCTCAAATTCAGCGTTGGGTGCAAGGCCAGCTGTGACAGGAGGTGGAAGGAGGAAAGTCACGTTTAAGGGTTGGGGCGATGGGGCAGGGGTTGAGTGTCCGCTGAGAGTGAAGATGCGACTCTGAGAGACAAGAAGGTGGTATCATTGTTGGTTCTTGCTCATTCTAATGAGGCTCTAATGAAGAGCTTCCGACCTGGACACTGACTTGCTTTCTTGAAGGGCCCTGTTGAGTGCTGACTCCCAAGGGACGGTGATGGTACTTTTGACTTGAGCGGTCTTGTGTCAACGTACTCCATTTGCAAAGAGCAGTGGAAAAATGATTCTCGATGCATTTATCTTCATTCTCTAGACCACCTTCGAGTTGGGCTGAATGACACGGGAGTAGAAGGGACGAGATCCGATGACCCCAGGAAGACTTCAGAGACGGGTCTCCTAGCAGTCTCAGAGGCAGCCTCTTCCAGGGTCAGGAAGCTCATACCCCGTATGTCTGCCATAATGGATGTGTTTAATAACGCCCATTGCCCTTCCGGGAACAAGGTTCAAAACAGCTCAACCTTTCCCCTCTCAGAGCTGAACATCATCAAATATTTAAGGCTGGAACTCTCCTTTATCCTTGATCATTGTTTAAGATAGGGAGGGAGGAGAAATCCCAGTAGTCTCAAACGTAGCCATCTTGAGATGCTGATTTTCCTTAGACATTTAAGTAGAAACCAGGTGGATTAACGACAAATTAGATCAAGCTCCCGGGGCTTGGGAGCTGGAGTTGGCAGCAAAACCCTCGTTTATACAGCATAAGTTATTGGAATAGGAGGACTGGTCCGTGTAATACGCTGATGGTTGGACACCTTTGGACTGAGGGCGTCTGATACCAGACTGATGAGTCTGTTGGGTTTGCCCAGGTTAGAGGCAGGGTTAGGATGTAACGGGAAATAAACACCAGGAAAGACTTACTCAGAAGGTTTTCCCTGAATGCCATTTTCAGCATTTTTATTGCTTATCAAATAAAAACTCAATTCGTGAATTAAAAGGAGAAGTATCATACGGCTTCCTCTCTCATCAGTTAAAGTGAATGAAAACTTATTTTTATCGGAGATGTTTGAATGTCCCTTGAGACCGGTGTTCCTGGGGTGAAAAGGATTGGGGACTGAGGCCTGTCAGCAGCAGCGCGGGCTTCCTCTGCGGTTGCTCCAGACAAGGTCAATGGTCTCACCTGCAAGCACCCCGTGGCCAGGAAGCGAGCGACTGTCCCCCTTCCGTTTGAAGCCTGTACCTCCTTTCGATATCCCCAAAGCACAATGGCCTATGACGCGTTCGGAGAAGGCTTGCACGAAGAATTCTTCATAGTACATCACGTGCTATGTGACAACGAGACAGGTGTGTTTGGGTGACATCTCTCTCCTTGGTTCTATGCAGAGTGTGCTTTGGGAAATGTGCCATTAACTACGTCTTCATTCTTCGGCTCATCCCCACTCACCCCTGGCACTTGGCACGGCGCTCAGCATGGGGTGGTGCGCGCCCTATGCTCGGGGATCCCTTTTCAAGATGCCTTAGCATTCACGACTCTATCTGACCCTCAAAATAAAACCTCTTCCTCTTATAGCCCAGGAGAATGAGAGGTGGAGAAGTTCAGGGGCCTTTTTCACGGTAGAGAAAGGGTCCTAACTGATGTCTGTGTTTTTTTTCTATTCCACTGCTCCACAGCGCTTCTGGGCCAGAAATACAGAGTTACCCCCAAAGCCTGAGGACTGAGAGCCCCCTGGACACAGGGTGCTGGCTCTGGACACACCTCAGGAACCCCCTTCTTTGAGTGGGCGCTGAATGAAGTGTGATGAGTGTTTTTTTTTTTTTTTAGATCAGTTATTACTAGCTTTTAAAAAGTGTTTACTAAGCATCGGCTATTTCTAATAGACATGTCACCTAAACGATCTCATTCCATCCTCCCAAGAATCCCACAGGAGCAGGGAACGGAGGCTCAGAGAGGTGACACGACTTGCCCAAGGTCACAGCAGAGGTGGTAACGGTGGGATTCGAATCCAGCGAAGAACCGTCTCCTAGTCCCTTCCTGGCAGCTGCTACGTCACGTAGCATTTAATCTTTTCCCGTTCGGCTTCCTGATGTCACTGCCGAAATCCCTTTCTTTCTCGTCACTCCCGGAGTTGGAGAACAGACCCCGCCTGCACTGTACCAGCCCCTTCGGGTCAGCGCGGCCAGCCAGCCCCTCACAGAGGGACCCCCAGAAGGGCAGCTTCCGTCCAGGCGGCACCCTTACCTCCCCCTGTGGTCTGGAACCTCTGTGGTTGCTCGCCCCTTCCTCCCGCATCGTCCATCCCCCCCGACGCCCCGGTCCCCCTCCTCGGCCCCGCCATTAATGAGAATCAGGAGGAGGGAGAGTGAGGACTTGAAAGAGTAATTCCTTCCTTATTTATAGGTCTCCACAGAGGACCAGGGGCAAGGAGTGTGGTCTCCACTCTGAAGCGAGGAGCGAAGCTCTCACAGGGGGCTGGGTCCCGGCTGGGCTCGGCCTGTGACCCCTCGTGCCTTAATCTCCCCAGCTGTACAATTAGGTAAAAACTTGGCCTACAATGAAAACCAGATGTTCCCATCAAGAGCGAAGTCTCCTGGGCAAACAAATTAAATAATAAATAAATGCTTTCGGTTTTACTAGCGCCTGGCTGCTCTGTACCTTCTCCCAGGCTCCAATTAGGGTACTCCTGTTGTCTTGTGGAGTCTTAAAACCCAAGGGTACGTTGGGAAAGACCCCCCCCCCACCGGGACCCCAGAAAGGCCTTGCTAGTTTTCGGGTTTACTTTTGTCGATTGTTTGGGTTGGGTTTGCTCGGATGCGATGTTGCGAGCCTGCTTTTTGCAAATTGTCGTCGAATTGAATTTTACATTCTGGTGTAGGGGGATGCGATTAAGCAGGTTGTAACCTTTTGTTTGTTGTTGTTGTTGTTGTTGTTGTTATTTTGGGAACACTGATCCCGGGGCATGCTCTGCATGAACTACTCTGGGGGTTATGAAGATGCAAACCTAAACCAAACCCAAACCAAGAGGGACTCTGGATCTGGGGAAAGCAATTCTGAGTTTTTAAACTGCAGCCAATCCCTTTGAGAATCTCTATGGTACTTTCATCTGCCTCCCTGCCTCGGCTTGCGTCGAGAGGTCATCATGTGAAACTCAGAAGGCCTCTTTACGTTCATCCATTCTTTCCTGTGCAAACTCGTTCGTTCCCGCGACAAATTTTTATTGAGCACCTGCTATGTGCTCAACGCTTTTCTCGGCACAGAGAGCCCAGCTGCGGTGCAGCCGGCCAGCGTCCCTGCCCTTGGAAGAACTCGAAAAGGAATGTCTGCGAGGTCACTATCATGATCCCCATTTTACAGCAGAGGAAACGTAGGCTCATAGGGGTGAAGGTCCTTGCCTCGTGTCGCGCACAGCTTGTAAGCGTCAGAGCCAGAACTCACATCCAGCTCTTTCTGATTCCTAAGTCACCGATTAATCTCCCTTTAAGCTTGATGTTTTATAAGCAATCCAGTGAATGCTAGAACTGAGAAACTAACCTCCATGTCTTTGTTGAGATCTCCTTGACCTTGGAAGGACCTGAACCCTTAAGACATGTTCTAGGGTGCCCCACAGTCACCCCTGGAAGCTCCAGAAAATCCTGCTAGTTTTGATATTTAGTGTTGCCAGTCGTCGGACTTTGGTTCGGTTGTATGCAATGCTGCGAGCCTGTTTTGCAAACCATCGTGAGTTTAATTTTACATTCTGGTTTACAGGAGCGAAGTTGGTGATTCAACAGGTTGTCACCCCTTTTCAGTTATTCGGGGAACACCGATCCTGAGTCATTCTCTGCATGGAATACTCTGGGGTGGGTTACAAAGACATAGCGTGCTCTGCCCTCAATCGGCTGGAGACCCAAAAAAACCAAACCCAGACCAGAGGGACTGCAGCTCCAGAAAAAGCAGGACTGAGCTTTTGGTTGGAGGGGGATGCTGAAGCCAAGAGAGGCTGTGCCCCTTTCCCGCAGGTGATTCTGCCGGAGACGCTGAGTAGATGCACCCTCGGGCGCAGCATTCTCTCGGGTGGGGGGCGGGTGGCGAGGGCACTGAGGCGAAGCTGCATTAGGGGATGATGTTCATTCCTTCCTTTCCATGTCCCTTGCTGTTGGTCCAGCTCCAAATGCACAGACAAATCCGGGTCCGAGAAGGATCTGACTGGTTGGGACATGTTTCCCCCCCCCCTTTATATCTTGCATCATTCGGGATTGTCTCTCACACCGACACCTCCAAATAGACAGCAATAATTGTTGACAGCTGTATACAGTCATATAATCATCACCTCCATCAAGACAGAGAATATTTCCATCTCCCAGAAACTTCTCTTTTGCTCTTTGCAGTGAAACTACACCCCCACCCACCCCAGGTAACTGCCAATGTCATTTCCATACTTCCTTATCTCTCTGTTCCCTTTCTCTTTTTATTTCCTTCTCTTTCAATAATAATTTTTTTTTCCTTATACAAAAGCTGACGATTGCAAATTGCACCTATGCTTGGGCTGTTGTCTTTTTCGCTTGTTTTTCTCCAGTGCCCTTACTTAGCAAAATAAAAAGTTTGCAACCCTTGGCCTATAAAGTTTACTGGTCTATGAAATCTAAAAGATCTCTTTTTATAAGAACAGGAATAATTTGCCTGATTGGGGACATAAGAGAAAGTACATGGACGGGAGAAGGTGTTGGAGGTAAGCACTCAACAGTGATTTTACAAGATGGCCAACTCCGAAAGAGCGATGTTAACCCAGGATGAGCTCCAACCCCCGTCGGCCGTGCCCAAGGACGCTGTCGGCAGCCGATGCTGCAAAATTCTTGTCCCAGCCACACCTCTGAGCTACCAGGTGACCTGAGCCAGTGGCTGCTCGCTAAGCCCATCTGTAAAGCAGATTGGGGCGGTATAATGATTTCTGTGGTCTGACTTTTCTCTCTGGCCAGGTCTGGATTAATTGAGACTCATTTCCCCAGAGCTGCCCACGGTCCGCCCTCCAGCCCAAAGCCCACATGGTTCTGAACAGCAGGCTGCGATCGGGTTCTGTCTAAAGTTTCCTCCCACCTCTCTCTGGGAAGTAATCAAGGGTCCGTTTGCTAGGAATCTGTAATTTGTTGAGAAGCATTTGATTGTTGCATTGAAAGCTTGCACTGTATGTATAAAAAGGTGTTTATGAGGCTTCGTACAGTATAGTTAATAACCAACCAGGACCGGGGCCTTTACAGCAGGGACCCTGGCTGCGAGCATCCACACCGTGCCTCTAACGCATAATTACGGTGGCTGGTGGTCTGGAATGCCAGCCCGGGGTGCCGGCCGCGGCCCGGCCCACGGGGTCAGCCCTGCCCTCTGTCAACAGTGGCACGTCCCTGCCTTTCCCGGGCCTGGCAGAAATGTGCCTCCCCACCCTGTCCGGTCGGCTCGCCGGACACCTGCAGATTCGAAGGTAGACTGAGCCAGGTGCACCGGGAGATGCTTTGGAAGAAAAGAGCTGGACAGAAGTGGGAACACGGCGAGTTTCGTGCTCGTCTGCTCAGGACGGGGGGACCGTAGCTGAAGGGGCAGAGCGCGCACGCGAGCTCCCGTCATTTCCTGCCGGTCACAGGGATATGGCTTCCTATGAGGCCTCCCATTGCCACTGTGTCCCCACGCCCCAATCCATGCCCTACACCGTAGGTAGGGCACGCGCCTAAACTTCTAAGTTTGACCAGGTCTTTCCCTCCTAAAGACCTAGTGATGGCCTGTGTCGCTCTGCAGGACTGAGCCCCCATCCCGGCCCGTGGGTGTGTCACGTGCTGCCCTCTGCAATGTGACCCCATTTCTCAGTGACCTCCTTCTGGGCGCCTTCTGCCTCTGACTCCCCATGTGAGCTTGGATACGTGCTAGTCCCTCTCCCTAGGGCAATCCTTCCACTTTCCCAGACTTCCCCAACATCCCCATGCCCAGGAATTCTCCGCTCAGCCTTCAGATCCCAGATCCAATGCCACCTCTTCTGGGAAGCCCTCCCAGATCTCTTGGATCACGTTAAGTTCCCTACTTGATTCGATTACTTTTTATTCCCAAATCACCACGTCTAGAGTGTCAGTTATGTGTCTGGACCCGAACCACACAGTTAGATGAAATAATCCACGTCTGAAGCTTGTACCGAGACCGTCTTTGCTCTACAAATGATGAAACTAAAGCTCAGAGAGTAAGGGCAGCTTGTAAGGGACCGAACCAGAATTCAGTGACGAAAACATAAGCTCTGCCCCGAGAACACACACTCTCAATATTCCGTTGTCACGTGGGCGGAGGGGGAAGTAAGGGGATGGTATGTAAAATACTCAAATAGGTCAAATATCTGCCCCCAAAATGTAATCAAGAAGTAGCAAGACTTCAGTGAAACACACGGGCTCTTGCCAGCAGTGAATGCTTGGTGATGTCTTGGGAGTGAATTTCTCTTCCTTCAGTTTTTCTCAACTTTCCTCATTTTCTGTAACGAGAGCCTATTTTTCCTCCAATGAAAATACGCTAAGCTTTAAAAGCGATGAAGTAAAACGTATATTGCCTGAAACATTACAACAGCCCTAGAATTCATTTAAGACATTACCCATGCTATCGCCACACTAAGCCAACCAATTGTTTCAATGTCCTGTGTGTCTCTCAGGAGTCATCCCTGAAAAATATGTCATTTCCTCATAGTCATATTTATAGTGTCCATTCTGCTTTGGTGTTCTGTTCTTCTTACTCAATGCTCCATGGTGACGATTGTGTAAACCGTGGTACAACACGCCAACGACACACGCCTGCCCTCCCGTTGGGGTCACCGGCGGGATTCTAATGCCCCAAAGACCAGCACCATCCTTTGGGTCACCCCGCTCTGCTGTGGCATTCGCTCGTCCCTTCAGTGACTTCGTCATTCACCCCCAGCTAATGTTGGAACACCTACTGTGCGCCACGCACTTTGCTAGGTGTGCTCCCATCTACCTATGCTATGCGACAGCTATGGCAGAAAGCAAAACCATTGACTTCTTAAGAAACATTTAGTAAACAGTAGGAAATTTAGAGATGAGACAGCTGTTTTCTAGGAAGCCAAGGATTTGGGCCCTCAACTGATTTTTCACTTCTTACTCAACAAACTTTGAACACTGAATTATATAGAACTTTCTGGTTTATAGGAGTCTTATACATCCACTGTGACTTTTTAATAGGCCAGCGCCCAGGAAGTGGGTGCGATACTCTCCAAAACAAGGAGACCAAGATCCCAAGAGGTTATTTGATTTCTTCAAAGTTTCTTAGTCCATGAAAAATGGGACCGGACCAGGTGCATGGTACTCTGACTGGATTTTTCTCTCATATTGATACAGATAAGGGGATATTTCTGTGTCAGAACAGTCATTTAAATAAAAACAAAACAAAACAGTCGCAATCTATTTCACAGTATGGAAGAACCATAATTGATTGAACCTGTTTCCCACTGTCGGATCTTATATTACCTCAGCTTTTTAATTATTTGACTGTTGCCGTTAAAAAAAAACCCTCATAATACATCTTGGACTAAATGAGTAGATTTTTGTAAACTCTTTGAAACGTACACAGGTCGGTGGGCACGCATAGTATGACCTTTGACAGGGAGTCCGATAAAGGGCCTCCTTAGCAATATTGTGTGACGACACTCATTTGCCAGCGACAGCGCCAGCTGCTGACAACTATACATCTTTCTCGTTTTTGCCGATACCATGAGACCAAGATGGTGTCTCACTGTGGTTTCCGATCTGCACGTTCCCTTCCCGGTCGCCAGCGGGTCTGAGCATCTTTTCTCACGCACGTGTCTCTGCGGCATCTCATCTGAGAGGACGCGCCTGGAGCCCCCTGGGGGGAGGGTCCTGAGGCAGGGGAAGGCTGGGGCGGGTCTTCCGAAGCAAGCTCAGGTGGTCCAATGGACAGGGCAAGCAGAAACCAGAGGGAAGACTCAAGCATGAGGTCGGTGGTTAGGAGGGTTGGGAAAGACAGAGACAGGCAGACAGACAGACAGACAGACAGGGAGGGGCTGGAACCCAGGATGTGTCAAGCAGTTTATGAGATGCCCCAGAAAGGGAAAGAAGGCTCTGGACACTGCTTTTTGGGGTCCCCTGTACATGTCACAGGAGTAGCTCCTTTCAGGAAATACGCCACCCCAGGCATGAGATATCCTAGGATGGAAGTCTGTGTCGGGAGATATCAGAGGGGTGTGGGCTCACCCTGAAGTTAATGGAGCTTCATTCTCAGGCCCACCCCCCACCAAGGACCCAGAGGAGGGTCTTAGCAGTGGGTTAATGTGGCCACACATGCTGCAGACTGAATATCTGTATCCCCCACCCCCCCCCCCCGAATTCACATGTTGAATTCAGATGGCCCAAGGTGACGGTGTCAGCAGGTGAGGCCTTGGGGAGACTTTCTGGCCACCAAAGGGATGAGCGCCCTTGGGAAAGAGGCCTGCGGAAGCCCCTGCCACGGGAGGCCATGCTGAAGATGGCCCCTGGGAACTAGGCCTTCTCTACGCACCTTGACCTTGGACTTCCCGGCCCCCAGGACTGTGAGTAATAAATGTTTGCTGTTTACAAGCCGCCCGTTTATGGTATTTTATTACAGCAGCCTGAACAGACTGAGAGAACATGTTTCTGTGAAACTTGCAAAACTAGATATTTTAGCTTTAATTGAGTAAGACTGCTCTCTTCCTGCCACAAAGCCCCTTCCTCTACTCAGACGGACCCCTGCGGTGGGTGGCTGCAGGCCCTTCTGGGGGGCTGGGCATGAGCACGCTGAGTCGGGGGTGCTTACAGCTCGTGGTTAGTGAGATGTATTCGCAGCCTCCATGGACAGTACGTGATGGCTCGCTGCCCCGGTGTGTGACGTCAGGATTACTGGTCCTGCCCCCTGGGCCGACTCGCCACATCGTGACACGCAAATGAAAAGACGGACTCTGTACACAAGCGGGAGCGTGTCCTGTGGCACCTGGCCCCAGATCGAAGAGGACAGACGAGGAGAGAAGGGACACGTGTCAAAGGTAGTGAGCCAGGGCCAGGCTACAAAACAGTCTCCCTTTATCAGATGTGCTCAGTTATGAGCAGAAATTCTGTTCGCATTAATTCTTAGTCAAAATAGAAGCTCTTTCTTGTCAGGAAAGACTAAATAAAGCAGCATTTTATTGACAATATAATGATAAACCTCCCATAATTCATAGGAGAATCCCATGAAACATAATTTATCAGAAATATTGCATTGGGAGAGTACAAACCGTACCTTGCAGGGAGCAGAGCTGGCTGTGAAGCTGCACGTTCCGTGCATCCCACGGATCAGTCTTGTTGTTTTGATCAATGATGCTGGAGGAAGGGCTGAATTAGCTTTCTATTCTCTCCATAGAAAATAGTACAAAGCCGTCATCGTAGGAAGAGGCGAGGCGTGCACAGCCCAAATTGTAGGGAACAGGTAGTGCAGAAGGGCCCAGGCAGTTAACGAATTAAAATATTATTATTATTATTCTGGGTGCTGTCGGTTTGAAAAAAAAATCTGTTCGCTTTTTTAAATTGATATTTTGTCATGATTTCTCTTCTTCTTCTAAATAAACATCACTTTCGTTCGTAAGTGTGTGCACACGCCTTTGCATTCTTTTACTGGAAGAGGACTCTCCAATCGAATATGCTTCAGGCCCCAGAGTTTGCAGGTTGCAGGGTTCGGGGGTGGCCTCGATGACTTCTTTAGTCTAAACTGTTAAGAGCAGGAAAGGTGGGTTTGGGCCATCTTTTGTTCAGACTCTTACATCCTTAGCCTACCTGCAGCGACCAGGATAAGCAGACACGCAATACACCTTTACTGCATGAATGAACAACCCTCCTGCCTTAAGATGCTTCTATAGGATGCTTTTGGTACCCATGGTAGGTCAGCTGATTGCTCAGAAATAGTCACTCTCTTCCCCACCTACCACTGGTGTTGAACTTGGCCTTGTGACTTGTTTTGGCCTCACGATCGGAAGAATACACCAATTTTAACCAATAGAAATCCCTCGGTTTTGGACGCGGGCGGAGGCTAGATAAGCTTGCCCTTTTGGGCGTCTGCTGTCACCGTGAGAAGGATGTGTCATGGCTAATCTGATGATCCAAAGAGGATGAGAGGCACGTGGCATGAACTTGACCCGACCTGCAGCCTTCGGGGCCTCCTGCCGACTGCTGTGTGTTTCCTGGATTTCGCCTTCAGTCTGAGAGCTGGCTAGCAAACCACAGCCCTGTTCAGACAGACGCTTGGGCAGGGGTGAGATGAACTAGCCAGAGTGAGAGGCAAGGAAAACAGCCTTGCAATGCAACCATTTAGACAAAGTCAAATATAGATTTAACAACTAATTATAGGAGAAAGCTGCAAAGTGCGTTATAAAATCAAGTGTTTGCACAGAAACATTTTTGCTAGAAAGCAAAGTGGTAGCTCATTTGCATGTTCCGTATTGTTAGCATACAAAGGAGCTGAACTGCTAAAATTAAGATAGTGAGTTGTTTGAAAACCTCATTTTAAAATAGAATAAATCATGCCACAGACAGATGTTTAAGAGTGTGCCTGATGTGGGGAGAGCCGGCCTCCAGCCGGGAGCCCTCGTTCCGAACACACCACGCCACCCCCTCTCCGAATGCCAAGGGTCAGGGGTGTCAGGACTCACGGGCTGAGGCCCCCCGGGAAGGTGTCACGGTTGGGGCTTCGCAGTCGGGGACCAGCCCGAGATCACGAACATCAGTGCTGGACGCCACCGGTGACCCCAGATCTCAGGGTGCCAAGTACACGCCGAGTGCTCCACACGCAGCAGGAAGAGGTAAGACAGTGTCCAGGGTTGTGAGATGTCCGCGGCCGACCTTGAACGTGCACAGACCTGAGAGGCAGCGCCACCCTGACCTCGCCCGTGAGGCCTGGCTCTCACGGGCAGTGCCACTTTCAACCCTCCCCAGCTGCGCGAGTCAAGAATGCTCCAGTATTATGAACATCACCATCACCCCATGTCACGGATGGATACGTGGAGGAGGGGAGAGGTTCCAACACACCCCCTAAATCCAGTAGGGGGTAAGTGGGGTGCCTCTGAGGGACCTCAAGTTTGACTCCAGAGATGTGTGATCATCAATTTTTTCTACCGCACGTCCCCTGCCCCACAAAGAAATGAGTAAACATGTACTTCCGTCGCTATCTACCTATTTATTTATAACTTATCTGCGTGTCTGACCCTATTATCTACTTTATATAGCATGCCCCCAAACAGAAAGAGGAAAAGAATGAAATCAAGGTAAAAATGAAAAGACCATTATTTTCTTCATACACTAAAATGAATTATCTTTGTGTTTCCCAAAGTTCAAGTGTTTCAGGCCCAGACAGAGACCAACACAAATAAAGTCAACTGATCTTTGACAAAAGAGCAAAAGCAATTCAATGAAGAGAAGATAGAGGACAGTCTTTTCAACAAATGAAACCATTTTGACTTCTGTATGCAGACAAAAAGTTCATTGAAACACTTTCACAAAAATTAACTCAAAAGGGATCACAGACCTCAATGAAAACTTGAAAGTATGTAAAACTTCTAGAAGATAAACAGAGAAGAAAATCTAGATGAATTTAGCTCTGGTGATAAGTTTTTAGACATAGCACCAAAACCATAATCCATAAAAGAAAAAAAAAATGGATCATTTGGCCTTTATTAAAGTTAAAAACTTCTGCTTTGCAAAAGAAATGGTTAAGAAAAAGAAAAGACAAGCCACAGATTGGGAAAAAAATCTTTGCAAAACATATGTTTGATAAAGGACTGGTATCCAAAATATACAAAGAATACTTAGAACTCAACAATAAAAGAAACACACTAAAAATGCTGCAAAGATCGGAACAGATACCTCGCTAACGAAGATATAGAGATGGCTAATAAGCATATGACAAGATGCTCTGCATTATTGGTCATTAGGGAACTGCAAATGAAGACAATGAGATGCCGCCCTACACCTGTTAGAAGGGATAAGACCCAAAACACTGACAATGCGGGCAAGGATGTGGAGCAACAGGCATTCTCGTTTATTGCTGGTGGGAATGCAAAAACGGTACAGCTTATTTTGGTGGACAGTTTGGCAGTGTCTTACGAAGTGAAGCATACATAATCTTACCATATGACACCGCAATTGTGCTTCTAGGTATTTACAAAATCGAGTTGCAGACGTGTGTTGCCCACGCAAAAATCTGCCTGTGAATGTTTATAGCAGCTTTATTTGGGGTCCTTCACCCCAAACTGCAAGCAACCAAGATAGCCTTCCTCGGTGGAGTAATTCAATAGTTATACATCCCTACAGTGGGATATTCATCCGTGATAAGAAGAAATGAGCTATCAAGCCACATAAAGACATAGAGGAAACTGAAGTGCCTATTGCCGAGCGAAAGAAGCCACTCTAAAAAGGACTACATGGTATATGATCCCAGTTACACGAGATCCTGGAAGGGACAAAACTGCAGAGACTGTAAAAAGCCAGTGACAGCCAGGAGTTTGGCAGCGGGGGAGGGAGGTATGAACAGATGACACACAGAGGACTTTTAGGGCAGCAGAAGTATTCTGTACGACGCTGTGATGGTGGGTACATCATATCATGCATCTGTGAAAACCCGTGGAACTTTATAGTACAGAGGGTCCACCTTAATGTATGAACATTTGAAAGAGATGACTTAGGACATCGGGTTATCCCAGGAAATGCGGACTGTCGTAAGAGAATGACTCTCACCGTCTTCCAAATGCACGATACAGTGCCGCCGGGGGCGGAGGGGTAGGGTATGGGGAGATGCTGACCTCTGTGACGTTGGAATGGAGCCCGCAAGACGACGGGCAGAGGGAAGCTCGCCTGGGCACTGTGCTCTCACTGATGACCCTGTTCCCTCACAGGTTGGCAATGCTAACAGTGCTGTGCATATGCATTTGGGATTGAAGAATTAACCAAATGGGTGGCGGATGGTGGGAGGCAAGTTTCTCAGTGTTGCAGTAGGAACTCACATAAATCACGAGAGGAGACTAAGTGACCCGTGGGGTAACGGACCTGAGTTGGAGATGCCAGTAGAAACTCATGTCTATCTTATAAAGATGCTTATATAGAGAACTAGTTAAGGAGACGTGTACGTGCGTGAGTGAGCGCACACAGATGTATGTCTTAGTTCTGTCAGCTGAGTGGGTTTGGATGCCATGACGTCCCAGGAGTTAGAAACACATCTAATGTTCAGAGTTTGGTTTCTGTTAACCTTCCGATCAAAGTGACCGGGTTTTTGAAAGCTAGGGTTCATTCTAGGACCAGGGGGAGAAGGCAATAAGATGAGCCTGGAGCATCCTGCACCGACAGGAAGCAAGGATGCCCTGAAAACAAACAACAGTGACGAAACACATCAACGCATTGATAGGCACAGGACACAGGGGCACAGGAGCCATCTGAGAGAGTGGCTGAAACCATACGGGCAAAAATAAAATAAAATAAAATAAAGTATTGGGTGATAACCCAAAGTTTAAAATAAATAGCCATGAGGACATACGCACAAATAATTGAATAGATTAATAAATATTAGTACATGAGTAACTGAACGAATTAATAAATGGAGGAGAGTGAAATCTCCCATGCAGAAGCATTCTAAATAGATTCTGGAGCTATTGCAGCTTCAAGGAGGGGGTGCTTGACTCCTCAACTGCTCAAATGGGGGCTGCACATAGTGACTTCTTTCCAGAAAGGACAACACAGAAAGCGGGCAAAAAGTAACTTTATGGGGGAGTAACCTGACCAACAGTGCCTAGGCCAAGTGGCCAAGGTCAACTTCAACAGTGATAAGCCATGTCTGCGAGGGTGTACCCATGACGTGATGGGATTAAAATGACACTTGACCTCTGGGATCTCCTTCCTCCAAAATCATCGCCCTGATATAATCATTAAAAAAAAAAAAGTCAGGCGAATTCCAATAGAGAGTCATCCTGCCGTATGTCCGATTGGTGTGCCTCAATACTTGTCAAAGTTGGGAAGAACAAGGAAAGTCGAAAACGCCGCTGTGGCCAAAAGTAGTGACAGAAAAGGGACATCGAGTGGAAACTGAGGACGTCTAAATAAATGATTTCGTTAATGATAATGTAACAAAAGTGCCACGGTAACAGAAGACCTTACTTAACACGAGGAGGGGTCCATGTGTGTAGGTGTGTGGCTGTGCTAATCTGGGAGCACCCTACCCCATCTGCTTGATTTTTCTGTAAATCGAAACACCATTCTAAAATATCAAGGCCGTGAAATTAAAAAAAAAAAAAACAGTCATGTGACTTGGGAGGGACAGGACACGCCCAGCCCCAGGCACCCAGACCTGATAACAGGTTCTGTCCTCATGCATCAGCTGCCTTTTGCCATTGATGACGAATGCGAAGTAGCTCGGTCGAGACAGGGGCCACTGAGAAGGAACCGGGAAGCCCCCTCTCCTCGGGCCAGGCCCGGATGTCCTGCCCGTGTCAGCGAAAGGCTGACCCTGCACTCGTGCAGAAGGGCGAGCCGGCCGAGCAGAGGTGCAGGCCGGCCCCCGACGGAGCTCATGGATGCTCAGGAGCACACGCCTCCTGTTTATGTCCGGGAATATATGACATGCCATCTGCCCGACCATTTGCCGTGTCATAAATTCAGGCGACGCTGACAACAGTACAGTGCAGAGGAGCACTCCGCTGCCTTTCAGGTCGATGCGAAATGCATTCTGTTACCAAACTCTCCTTAACAAACACGGAAAGCACAGTTGCGAGCCTTCTGGACCAGCAGATGGTCCCGGAGGCTTCTCCGTGAATCTCAAGGGGTTTGCTGTGTTCTTTGCTGTGGACACTTGTCGTGGTCGGTCCTGGGGAAGATAAGCATTCTGTGCACGCATTTAAACCCTGGCCCTGTCGCTTGCTTGCTGTGTGAACTGGGGTAGGTTATGTAACTTCCTGGACCCTCAGTTTTTCTCAGCTGTAAGGTGGAGGTGGCGGCATCCACCTGTCGCAGGATTTAAGTGAGAAAATTTAATCCATCTCGGACTGTCCTTGGCTCTGAGCGAGAAAGGCATTTTACTCTGTGGCCTAAGGTGCCTACATGTGCATTTATACACACAGCCTATTGAAACGACGTTTTCATGATAAACAAAACGAATCCTTGCAATGAATTATACCCGCTGATATTTTCCACTCTAATCTATTCTAGTCTATGCTGTTATTTTAGATCACTAAAGTTATTTTGGATCACTAAAGGCTTACAACCTGCAGATTAAAAAAAAAATTAAGATAGGGTGTTGAAACACCCACAAAAAAAGCGGTTGGAAAGCTATGCAATATCTGCGAGCAGATAATATTGTTATTAGGGGTATTATTATTCATTGTGGCAAGGTGAAGTAAAAAAGTAGACTATGGAACAACACGAGTCTGCTCCCACAGGCCCGGGGGGCAAGTTTAATCCTGATTCACTAGCAAAAGCAGCAGCATCTCAGTAATTCCCGTCCAGCCTGATGTACTTATTCAAGCCCAAACGCTTGCTCTAGGAGAAGCTTTTCCCCCACCACCCGTTTCTGTTTCCCACGAGTCTGGCTTCTTCCTCGTCCTCACTTTTCTGTCATTTCTGGGTCCCTGAAGGGCGGGCGCTGGGTGACCACAGCAGTGGCCTGCTCATTGATGCTGGGTTGGATTCCTCTCTTCCCCATCTCATTTCTCCACCCCTGCACCATCTCCAAAATGAACTTCCTTCACTCTGTTTCAGTATCGGGGGGCTGCTGCTGGGAGAAGCCAGCTCAAGGCCATCCCCTCTGCCCCATCTGCCCTTACACTACCTGCCAAGGCAGCCTATGGTGGGCAGAGGGGCAGCAAGGCCTCTCGTGCCGGCTTCAGGTACCTGTCAGGGACAGGTAGGCACAGCACGCCAACCCGCACCTGAATGGCGGTCCACCTCGAGGCCTCCTTGCCTTTCCCCTTTGTCACCTCCTCCTCTAGTGTGTGAAGCCCTCTATCCCACACGGGTCTGGTGGCAAAGCCCTTCAGGGGATGTGTGACAGCTATCTGTCCATCTTTTTGCTTGCTTTCCAGCAAAATAAACAAAGTGCTCTGATCTCAACCATGGAATACATTTATTCGCTTATCTTTCTTAAACATATCTAACATCATCGCATCTAGAAAGCGCCCCCCACCCCTTGCAACTCACTGGTGCACCCACAAAAACTACATTTTCTTCAGACAGAATGTATCTTTCACTGGGCTTGTGTCTGTAAGAAGGATGCAGGTGAATTTTATCATTCCTTTCACCCCACTGGTAATGAACAAATTCACTGCGTATTACTTTGGACTTGATCTCTGGCAAAACACTACTGGAACAAACAATTTGATTTGTCAACACCTTTCCAAGGGCTCCTCAATCAATGTCACAAATCCAAATTTAAACAGCAAAGTACATTTGACTGCCAGACCCCGGACTGATTAGAGCTGCGAGTTCAGAGAATTGCTCCAGACAGGGCAGCAATCAGATTATTAACTCCGCTTGAAAATACTCCCTGCACCCCGGGATTAGCATGCATATTTTGATATAGATCGATAAGCAATCTCCTTTCTATAAGAAATGCCTGCAACATTCATTTGGCTGATCAAAGGTAGATATCAGCTGGCTGTGACAGCTGGCTATTGTTTCCCTGCTTTCTTTACAGAAGAGGTTCTATTAAAAAGAAAATTCCTAGGCCCTTTTTCAGCTAATAGTGGAAGCCCACGGAGAGACACAAAATCCCATCTCCCTCTCGATACTGAAATGCAATTAGTGCAGAAGGGATCTGAGCCTTTTTGAGCTGAGTTAACTCATGCCCACTGTGGTCACTGCCAAAAAAACATGGCAAGTGTCTTCTGCCTCCTTCCCCCTTCCCCTTTCATTCTGACTCATTTTCCACGGGAGTGGCGGTGCCAGTCTGGGACTGTTGGAAAGGTGGCAGTCATATTCTGCCGCCTGTTGCTACTTTCTTGGCGAGATCAAAGCTCATATATGAAGCCCCTGGTACTGTTTGAAAATAGTTTGCCCAGGTCTAGCATTCCGGGGGCGGGCATGGAATTAACTTATTGCTTTGACGGCTGCTTCACAGTCCCCTAGCTTGTGTCTTGCTCTCAATCCTTTTATGAAAGGTCATTTCCTCATTGAAAACCGTTTCTTATTCACATTCTCTGCCTGTTCATCTGAAATCTTTTCCCTCTCACCTAAACCTTTCGTTGTCAACGAACTCAGTAATGAAAACCTCATTCACACACCGACCAATCGTTTTCTTCTGTCCCAAGATCCCAGTGAACAGAAAGCAGGATAAGGTCCCTCGAAAGACAGATTTCTAAGCAAGAAACGCAAGCTACGAAAGAGTTGGCACACAGAGAGATTCAGCTCTTATTTTTTAAAATACTTGTGTTTATATGCAGATATATGTCCATGCTATACGTAGTCAGCGGGTATATATATGTACACACTTACACACACACACGCACACACACACGCACACACGCACACGAGACCATCCTGTAGCCACTGGTTATACAAGGGGAGGGCAATTGAAGATTTTTAGATGTTGCTGAGCCCTTCTGCTCTATTTGAATTCCGAACGTCTTTATACTATATTTTAATTCAGGAAAACGATTACTTTAAAAATGAGAATCGGACGTCTCCCACCTATTTACGCCACGTACATGTTCTGACCTGTCCTTGGACTTCTTGCCTGGAGATGTCAGCGTGTTTGTTTTCGATCGCAAGGTCCCTGAAAGCCGAGATGGCACGTTTTGACGGCTCAGTCTCGGGGAGGATGTCACCGTGCTGTGTCAACAAGATGGCAGGTGCTTGGCGTGCGCTCGGTGGGCGGTGATGTATTCTCAAGGATTATTTGATTTATTTTAAAGCCTCGCTGGTCTGAATGGGTTGTGGGGGAGTGCAGCCTCCAGGAGTGAAAAAAAAAAATCTACATTTTAGTATGGCTTAAAATAGGTGCGCTGGGAGTAGTATCATCGAAGGTGTGCCTGAAACCACAGAAGTAGAGAATATTCAGGTAGTTGCCATTGAACACCGTTATCACAAAAAGGCAAAAATATGCAATCACTTTTCACTTTATGATTTCAAATTTTGAAGTACTTGAAACAGTATTTCCTCGAAATATTTATTTTTTCCTCCATCTGGAAAGGGGATATGCGAAGCCTAACACTTGTCAAAGGAACCTCGGATGCTTTGTAAATGGCATCTAGGGACAGGCCTTAAGTTCCCTGTGATAGATGTCATTCACGGGCTTTTACAGTGTCTCATTAAACCTTCTTAGCAACACGGTGGGCTAAGTGTGTTTCCTCCCGTCTCACAGATGAGAAAAACTGAGGTTTAGATGGTTAAATGAATGGTGAGAAGAGCTACCTTAATGGCATCTAGCAACTTTACAGTAAAATGACACAACTGATTTTTAAAGCTAGAATCAAAAACTGTGGGTTGTGTAAGTGGCATTTGGGAAAATATTTCTTTCTCAGGAAGACGACAGAACAAATTCTAACGATTGATACAGATGGAATCTTGCTCACGGGTCTCAAATTCTAACGTATTTGTAGGAACTAAAGAATTCTACCCTTGCTGAAAGACCCTAATTACGTTAATATAGAAAATTCTAGCTCCAATAAATAATTGCATTTGACAGAAATATATTGAGATGTGACTTTCACTCGAGGCACACTTCCGTTTCTTTCTGATTAAACTGTCAAATTTCTTAACCTCTCTATGTCTTCTATGTTAAATAGGGTGGTAACAATATGTCCAACTTATGGGGTTGCCGTGAGGTTTAAACACGGTGACATGTGAGGTAGAGAAGTGGGATGTAGAAGGTGCTCAATAAATATTAGGTATTACGAGAAACAGTGATATATTGTCTCCAGCCTTATCTATCCAGACAATCAGGAGCTAGAAAATAAATGGATTTTTCTTCTTTTTAAAATGGATTCTTCTGCTTTGAACATTTTCCTGATCTATTAAGGCCTTTAGACTCTCTCCTTTGCTGACAATTCAGATCTTTAGCTGCTGACATTAAAAATGACAACACAGTTGACTCTTGAACAGCATGAGAATTAAAGGCACCCTGCCCTGTTGAAAATTGATGTGTAATTTTTGACTCCCCCCAAATGTAATAACTAATAGCCTACTGTTGACCGGAAGCCTTACAATGACATAAACAGTTGACTAACACGTATTGTAGATATTACGCGTATTACATACTCTATTCTTACAGTAAAGTAAGCTAGAGAAAAAAATGTTTATTAAGAAAAATGGAAGAGAAAATGCATTCACAGCATTTATGGAAAATATCGGTGTATCAGTGGACCTGCCCGGTTCAAACCCGTGTTGTTCAAGGGCCACCTGTATTTGTTTTCACGGTTCTTAAATGTGCAAAGTGATTTCGTTTACTTTCTGTCTCACGGAACATCGCGAGATGACGTAAACGCAGAACTATCCGAGAAATCGTTTTTAAGCATCTAGAGCTTAACAAGCAGAAATGCTAATGTGCCCACACAGCTGGACCCTCACAGTCTCACGACAAATTATTAGTCTTATTTAAAGTAAAGGCAGGAGGAAGTAAACTGCCCCATGAGAATCAGAAAACACATCTCAGTTTTGTTTGGTGAAGACAGTGCACGTGTGGGCTGCAAGCCACCAATATTTTGGAGAGGGAGAGTGGGCAGGAGAGAATACATATTTACCCATGATTAGTTGACACTGGTTAGCCGAAACATCAAGCTGGAGTTCTAGTTGGAATATAAGGGACAGAACAATCAAATGATCATCTGATAAACAATCTAATTATTGGTAGAAAGGGTCTGTCCAAATTGTCTGTCCATGGAGAGAAAACCAGAAAGAAAATTACATTGACCTTTGCCGTTCTTGACCTTGATTTGTGTAATTTAGGCTCATCTGCATTGTGCTCCTCCCTCCTTGGGCTTTTGGTTTAAACATTCGTGTTCAGTGTGGCTCACGTATTCCTGGAATCGTCAGATCTAGCCACCTAAAGAGCCGTGATTCACAAAGGAAAGGCTTTCACATGGTCTCGTCAGACAAAAACCTAACTGAAGTAAGCACTCCGCTGCCAGCAACAGGTCTGAATGTTCCCTGGACTTCCACGATGCCCATTTCCATGTCCTTTGTCAAAGTGGCAAACCCTCACAGTTGTCATCATCAGAGAAGACATGGCCAGCATCCTTGCCGTGACAATTAAGTTTTGCCTTCTTGGTGTTGCATGGGAGCTGCCGGCCTTGGGCATTTTCCTGAGCACCTTCCCCCCGCCACCATCTGTTATATATATCTATAATGCCTTGGCAAACGTTTTTCTTTTTCCCCGACTGAGGAAGAAAAATGGTTTTCATTTCTCGTCCAATAACCCAGGACTTCGGCGGCAAGAAAAGTGAATCCAACTTTTTGATTCGCCTAGTCACATTAAGAAGGGTGTTAGGGTCATGTGACTAAGCAGCCAGGCCTGTGCCCTGTATCAAATCACTGATTTTTCCTTGTGTGAAAAATGCTGTTGACAAGGATTCGGATGATTTAAGGGCACGCTTGATGAAAAATCTGGGTTTTCTCCTTGGCTTGCCACAGATCAATCAAATGCAAAGTTGGTGAGGTGCACAGTGGGGGTCCCTTTGTGAGGACGGTTTCTCCTTCGGAAGGGAAAGATTGAGTGCAAGAGGCAATCCGGATTATTAGATGGCTGCGAGAATCAAGGAATGAAAAATATTCTTCCCTGTTGAATAGAGTAATTCATTCTCATCGGTGGCACAGGAGGTCAGAGGATGGTTCTTGCTTCATTAGCTCTCTCTCTGGGGGACAGCTCCGATGGGGGCCACCAGAGAGAGCGTCTACACAAACACACAATCCACGTTCCTGCCACTAAGGGATACTGAAAGTAAAACTTGAAGAAAGACAGGAAAGAGCTATAAGTGTCCTGATACTCAGATAATTTCTTTCTTATGTGAGGACAAATGCCATCCTCGTGCTGTCCGGTTTGATGTGAGAGTTTACAGTGATTTGTGAGCCTGCTCAATAAGGGCCAGAGAGCAGGCTCATAGCAACTTGCCCTTAAGTTCTTCCAAATGTTTTCCGGGGGTATTTTCAATGTAGTATGTCAGAGTCCAACACATAACAGTTATTAAAGAAATGTTTCTTAAAATTGTCTCTGCGTTAAAAAACACAAGGTATGCTAGTGTTTGGCACATAATAGGTGTTCAGTAAACATTAGCTATAGTTAAATAAATTATAGCATACGCTATGAATTATAATAATATAATTTTTATCCTAAATCTTGTCTTTATAATTTAGTAGGAGAAGCAGAAAAAGTATACATATAATTCAACATACCGTGATACAGCAAAGGTGAATGCATGTACAAAACATTACGATTATCCTTAGGTAAAAGGAGTTGATTTGGGGTAGTTGAGGAAAGCCTCACTAAGGAGGTAATGGCTGGGCAGTTTTGGAAGACAGACAGGAGTTAACCAGCTAGGTGGGTATGGATAAGCATAGAACAGAATGTCATGCTCCAGGAACACCATGGTGACAAACACGAAGGCACAAACACTGAGAATTCATGTGCCAATCTACAAGCCAGTCAGCTTGGGAAGATGATGGTTTATCTGGCTAAATGTTTCCTGTGCACGAAAAAACAACATAAATTCCACCTTTGTTGGATAGTTTCCTATAAATATCAATTATATCAAGTTGGTTAATAATGCTGTTAAAGTCTTTTTATATCCTTACTGACCTTCTCTGGAATTGTTAAATTATGTATTAGGAAGGTTAGTGAAATCTCCAGATGCAATTGTGGATTTCTTTATTTCTGTTTACAGTGATATCCGTTTTTGCTACTAAGTATATACACTCTTAAAATTAAGTCCGCTTAATGACGTGACAACTTTATCATTATAAAAGTGTGTTCTTTGTATTTAGTAATATTCTTTGCTCTGAAATTTACTTTGTATTAATATATTAATATATTAACAACATATCATTAATATTATTAATCACATTGAGGATATAAATTAATAACACATTAATAACATTAATTCATGATTAATATTAATAATTAATAATCACTACATTAATAATTAATTTTTATAATTAATATATTAATACTAATTAATGTTGGTTGTTAATAATAATTAATATATCGATAACAATTACTATAAAAGAAACCATTCCAAGTTTCTTTTGATCATGGCATCTTTTCTCTATTCTTTGTTTTTAACCTATTTATGTCTTTATATTTGAAGTGCATTTATGGTAGGCAGCACATAGTAGGGTTCTTGCTTGTTCATTCAACCTAGTGATCGCTGCCCTTTAATTGGAATGCTTGGTCCATTTACATTTAATATGATTATTGACACAGTTAGACATAAATATATCATCTTGTTACTTGCTTTCTATTGGTTTCATCTATTCATTGCTCCCTTTTTCTTCCTTTGAGTAGTTCTGTATTAACCACTTCTCTGTGGTTCCTTTTTTATCTCCTTTATTAACTGTTTTGTAACTTTAGTGTTTGCTTTAGGATCTGTGCATTTTTAACTTTTATTAATGCCTACTTTCACATAATATTATACCAACTCATGTAGTATAAAAAACACTTTTGAATAATGTACTTTCATCTCTCCTTACTCAGTTATTATGCTACCATTGCCATATTTTATTTCTATAATGTTATAAACCTTATACCACATCGTTATCAATTTTCATTGAAAGGGTTAGTTACCTTTTAGAGATATTTAAATAACATGAGAAATTTATCTATCCATGAAGTTACCGTTTCGGAAACTCTTCATTAATTGTGGAGATCCTTATTTTTACTCGGTGTCATTTTCCTTCTGCCTAAAGGATTTTCTTGAACATTCCTTATCGTATGAGTCTCCTCCCAAATTTTATGTGTCTCAAAAGGTCTTTATTTGATTTTGTAAATTAAAATTTATATTTTATAACAGTGTTAGTTTTATAGAAAAAAATGACAAAGATAGGTGGGAGGAGAGAGATAAATAAAAAGAGAAGGGGGAGGAGAGAGAGAGAGAGAGAGAGAGAGAGAGAGAGAGAGAGAGAGAGAGAGAGAGAATCCATTTAGAGAATAGAGAAAGCCCCTCGAGTCGCCCTGGCAATAGTCCAGAAAACACACTTCAGACCACGTACATGGAAACGACAGTGGGATGGAAGAAAGTGAACCTTTAAGAAGCTTAAGAAGCATATGGGATGGAAACTGGTGAGCTCCGGGCCACCTCGTGGTGATGGAGATGGGTCCATCAGAAGACAGAAGGAACTCCTGAATTTTAAGCTGAGAAGCATTTAATTCGAGGTACTGCTTACACCGTCGTAGGACAGTGGGGATAGTAAAATAGGAGATGGATGTTTCCCAGGGACTGTCAATCTGCCACTGCCTCTGGCATGAAATCCATGAGCCCAAACCCACTGCTCACGTCACCGGAAGCCCAAGCTTGTGGTGCTGCCCAGTGACCGGCAGAGCTGACACTAATGCTAGTGGAGCTGTTGCTGTCGCCGGGATGCTTCTAGAAACCCAGGTCTTAATGCAGTGCCAGGGTCGCCTCTGCTACAAAGGTGTCACGAGAAGGAAACGAGCTTCTGGCTTCCCTCCGCCATTTAACCCCTCGAGAAGGCAGGACCTGTCTGCAGTCCAGCGGAAGGGAAGGGAACCTGGGTCACAGAGGCCCAGAGGGTCGGGGAGAACAGAAGAACGAGGATGCGCTGAGAGCCCACGACGCATGCGTGACACAGGGAGGCGGAGACGAGGGCGAGGGGCGAACCTATGGGTTCTCATTGTTCTGGGAGAGGGCCGTCCCAGGGGCCTGTCAATCATGTCAATGGTTTCCTGTTCTACGGGAAGGCCAAAATCATCCCTCAGCTCTAAGGGATTAAAACTTGGAGTCTGGCTTTGAGAGATGCACACTTCTAGATGGGCAGGGCCTCCACTGTGTGCTTTGCTGCAGTAACAGTTCCCATAATTGCATTGAAATAATCGATGAGTGAGACTGTAAACTACACGAGGGCGGAGTGTGTTCGCTGTGGTCCTCCCTGTATCTTTGGCATCTTGATGGAATCTAGCACACAGTGAGTGCTCAATAGATAGATATCTGTTGAATAAACGCACACATGAGCGTGGAATGGATCTTGTTAGAGAGAGTGGACGCATAGGCAAAGCGAGTGAAATGCAACCCCCCAAGTGGCATAGGACAGAAGAAACTGCACCGCTCGTGGGTGCTCGGGTGGGCCTGAAGTTACAGGAACGCGGGGCGTGAGGGGCGTGTCAGCCTGTCTGCAGCCTGACTGGACGGGGACAGGAGGCGGGACACCTGTCTCGCTCCTTGGGAAAGGAGAGACTGTGTGAGGAGGGTACGTGTCCCCCGTGTGCGGGGTGGTGGGTGATTTTGCCCCATTGTCCTGCCTTCTCTGGGGAAATGTGAAGACCTTGCCTGGGATGACAAGACAGAGGTTTTGGGGTGGTTGGCCAGTTTCATCCATGGAGCCCATAATGGATACGCAGGAATAGAGATCATTTAAAAACTGATAATAAATGTTTATTTTTAAAGCACTAAAATGCAAAAAGCTCCATGCTCAACTGGAAGCAAAAGCTTAATTAAAAGCAGAACCTTTCGAAAGGGCAGTCAGACCTAGTAGCCACATAAAACCCTCACGCCGGGCACAGGAGATATCACAACCCAAAGGCCAACGATGACGTGTCCCCCGTAAAACCAGAAATAAAATGAGCTCTGTCTGAGGCCTGAGGCAAGGGGATGGCCAGCCCTCACCTCCTTGAGGCCAATTACCCCCAGGGGCCTGAGACCCCGGACTGGAGGTGACCCTAGTGCTGTAAAGTGAAGACCCGGGGAGGAAAGGATGTGCCTAGAAGATGGGGCTGGAGGTGTGACAGGACCCGGGGCGCACGCACCAAGGAATGTCCAGGCTCCTTCTGCCAGCACCTTCCCAGGAGAGACTCGGGCTTTTCTGACTCACCAGCAGCCAGGTGTCCCCTCCGGCAGAACCTGCGTGACCAGGAGCCACCCCTGGATTCACGCAGCATGTTGGGGGGCCCTCTGAGCCTTGGGCTGAGGCTTCAACAGGAGGGGGAGTGACGGCGAGTGAGCAGAAACCCGCCTCCACCGAGGCGTGGTCCCAAGGTGGCTGCCATGGCAACACCTGCGTGGGGTGGGGGGTGGGGGGATGGGGTTAGCAACATCCGGGCCCCTCCGCAGACCTGCCTAAGTGCAATCTGCAATGGAACCGGATCACGAGGTGACCCAAGGCAACACAGATGCTCAGGATGGGAGACGCTCAGGATGGGAGACGCTCAGGATGGGAGACGCTCAGGATGGGAGACGCTCACCGCAGCCTGCCCAGCGCTGCCGAGGGACTGTCCAGGAAGGAAAAGTATGCACCCATCAGAAGCGCCTTCCTAAGCTGACGGTGGACAGATGGCAGAGAAGAAGGAGAAAGACACTGGTGCTGCACAGATGAAGAGCTGCTAGGGAAGGAGACCCAGGACAGTCCCACCCTGCAGGAAGCCAACAGCTCGACGCCCCCGGACGGAGAGAGACACAGCCCGGAGCCGCTCGTGAGTGTGGCCCCGAGTCCGGATTCTGTGGGACTCGGCAGCCGGCCACCGGCTGGCTGGGCACCTCGCTAACTGCATCTCCTTTTGGTGCCCTGCTTGCCTCACCTGCAAAGTGGTGACGTTCTAGGATAGTACATGAGTTAAGACATAGAGTGTCGGGAACTGTCCCTGATAACCTCCAGGATTATCTATGCAGAGTCCTGGGCACTCGTGAGATAACGCGCCTAATGGGACAACAGCCTTATTTACCCTGCTGAGTCGGGACAGTAAGACAGGGGCCTGAGATCTGAGCCCAGGGAGTGAGGATTTAATAGCTTTTTACAGAATCTTCGCTGCCGCTGCTGCTGCTGGTATTGTCACTGTTTGCAGACCACGCCCACAGAGCCCCTGTCCCAGGCCCCTTGGGCACGCATGTGCCTCACCCCTGAGGCTGGATTCTCAGCGGAGCCATTTTCTTTTTACACCTACAGCACCTGGTCTTCCTAGGGGGTCTCCCATCCTAGCACTAACCAGGCCCAACCCTACTTAGCTTCCGAGGTCAGACGGGTTCAGGGGATCGGGCGTGTTCAGGGTGGCATAGCCATAGACTCAGCAGAGCTACTTTACAAACACAAACGCCACATCCTGTGTGTGCAGGCACACACATGCATGCACATACGTACGTACACGCACATGCACACGTGCACACTCACACATGCATGCACACACACACCCATCTTTAGCTCCTGGCAGCCAGGTGCCAGCAGGAAAATGGCCTTCCTGGGAAGGAGTAGGATGGCCAGGGAAGAGGGAGCGGGCCTGGCCACACACTGCATGGCAATGACGCAGCAGGTCATCCTGCTCCAGCACTGCTGGCTCTCAGGTGGGCAGAGCTGTGCTCTGGCATGCTGAGGGGATACCTGATGGGACCCTCTGCCCAAATCACCATCACCATCATCATCATCATCATCATCATCATCATCTCATCACCATCATCATCATCCTAAAGGGGATGCCATCCATCAAATCTCCACTAAACACAGGTCAAGTCTGGACCACAGCAGATGGCTGCTGGGAAAATTGTCCTCTCTCAGGCTCTGGGTCCTGGTGGATAAAATGGGTGGGCACAGGAGAGCACCCTACCCACCCACCCCCCTCCACACAACTATTTCTCCATTACGTAGACATTCGCTGAAACTCCCCACGTGGCTGGTACTGTGTGTGTGTATGCACGTGAGTGTGTACGTGTGTGTGTGTAGGTGTGTTTGGGAACAGGCTGTGGATTAGGAAGGGGCAGCAAGAAACGCAATGAATGCAAAATGGTGCCTGCCCCCAAAGACCCTGCATTCTAGGGGAGAAAGAGATAAACATCATTACCGGTGATAATACTGGGCAGAGTATGAGAAGAATCAAATAGCTCCTTCCCAGGGGAGGAGAGTTTTAATTCACTCTATGAAGGACAGAAGGGAGATCTCTGAAGGAGAAACTGGCATTGGAATTGCACCTTGGAATACTCTTCAGACTTTGGTAGATGAAAATGTATAGAATAAAAAAAAAAAAAAAAAAAAAGAGCATCCGAGCTAGAAAGGTCAGGGCAGGCAACGGCGTGAATGGCAGGGTGAAGGTCCTTGAGGGGTCAGGGTGTCCTCACGGGCTGGCCTCTGTACGGTCTAGTAAAGTGCTAGGGAAGGATGCCATGTTCAGACCTATGAACTTGGGAAGGGAGTGCTAAGGGAACGGGACACTGGGAAGGTATATCTTTAAGGTGGATGGAAGAAAGAATGGAATTGACAAGCACATGGCATAAAGGATGTCACTCCCTCCTCCCGAACCCCTAGCAGATATTACTAATCAGTAAGAACATTGCCTGAGCATCCTTTCGACCTGGCACCCACCAACCCACTAACAGATGAGCGTGTGTCTATGAAATGCAGCCCGCCCACTCTCCCTGGGATAGTGGATGGGGAGAGAAGTCTCCAGGAGTCGGATGACTTGGGTCTGAGGCCCAGTTCCAGTCTTGGCTGTGTCTCCTTGGATTACTGGGCTGGCCCCTCTGAGCTACTGCTTCGCCCCTTGCAGATGGGAAGAGAAGAAACTAACGTTTTTTGGACGCTGTGACAGAGACAATGCTACATGCTTCTTTAATCCCATTTTCTTTTCTTCCCGGCGACCTACGAAAACAGCATTTCTTAGTCTCCTCTGCAGTTAGGTGGGGCCGGGAGGCCGATTTGGCCAATGGAATGCAAGTGGGGGCAATATGGGTGACTTCCAGCTTGATCCTAACTGCCAGGCTTCCCCACGTCCTTGTCCCCCGAGTCTGCAGAGGGCCCTAGGAGATGGGAGAATAACGAGATGGAAGCAGCCTGAGTCTCTGAGTCACCGCATGGATGGCTGCCCGCCACACCGGACTGGAGTTTAAGTGAATGAGAAACCAGCTTCTGTTCGGGTGAGCCACTGAGACTTTGGAGTTTGTATGGCAGTTACCGTTACCTATCTCAACTAATCCAAGTGCAAACACGTGATTTCACTTACGTGCCCTCCCATAAAGGCAGAATTCTCCCTACTTTGCTCTTTCTCTGATGACAAAACTGGGGTTCAAAGGTCAGATCACCTCCCTTCACCTCGAAGCCCTCAATATTTATATAGCACCTATAATTTTTGTTTATAAAGTCCTGTCTATAGTATAAGAATTGGAGGAAGTTTCGAAGGTCTGATGAGCTCATGGAGGCCACCAGATTGATAAACTGTGAAGATGGCAAAAGGCAGAGGCTGATCTTGCCTGTGATGGCGGAAGGCGCAGGCGGGCCAGCGTCACCTGCTGGGGAAGCAGCCTGGCTTGGGCCAGCTCCAGGACTCACGTGCACAGAGCAGGAGGGAGGCAGCACTGGTTCCAGGGGCCCTGCAGCCCCAAGGAGCCGGTGGGGCCGGGCAGGGGAGGGGTGGGGAGACGGGGAGTGGAATAATTATAAGGGCACAGCAGTAAATGAGCATACTTCTAAATATCGGCCTGATTTACAGGTTCCGCCCAGTTAATTGCTTCTTTCATAAACTCCGCGCATTCCATACTTCATGGGAAACCTTAAAGAAAGAATCCTCATGTAAAATATTAAAGGCAAATGGCCTCTTCAAGGAACAGCCAGCTGCCCGCCACTTTCCGGTGTGGCCAGGTGTGGGGTCTGGATGCGACGCCTCTCCCCCACCGCTCTGAAGCTGGCCAGGCCCGCGCCTGAGTCTGGAGGGACGAGGAGGGGACCCCTGGCCCTCAGCTGCAGCCCTGGCTTCTGGCCTTATTCGCAGGCACCAGGGTTAATAAGCCGTCCAGAGCCGGCAAAGGCTTTGCACGGGAACTCTGCATCCAGCCAGCCCTGCACCTGTGAGAATGCGACCCCACCGGAGATCCCCCAAGGAGATTGTAGCCGGGCATAGAGGACCTTTGTTGGGATGTCAGAGGTTTTAAAGATGCTGCTTAAAGAGGATTTGGGTTTGTTTTAAAGAACGTGGACCTGCCCTGCACATAGTAGGTTTGAGTGTCGGGCACTGTCAACCACAAAGAAAAAAAGGAAGGTAGATGTTCTGCTTAAAACCGCAGGATGCTATCAAACTCCTTTCTGTCTCAAATTGATAATGAGTCTTTACTGACCATCTACTATGTGCCCTGTGCTATGAGGCACTATGGAGAATGCAACATATGACTCCTGCTTTGCTAGCGTTTTAAATTTGGGAGAAAAGGTTACAAAGATAGCATTCAGCATTCATTCATTCATTTGCTCAATTATCGAAAGCCTACTATGTGCCACACTCAGTGCCAGGCACAGGACAGAGATATAGATGGATAGATGGACAGTGTTCCAGTCAGTTCAGTATGCTACAATGAATTAGCGCAGGCTGGGTGGTTGATAAATGATGGAAAGCTACGTCCCAGGTCAGGTGACCAGAAGTCCGAGATGGGGTGCCAGCATGGCTGGGTTCTCGTGAGGGCCCTTTCCTGGGTTGCAAGCTGCCGATTTCTCGTCGTGTCCTCACTTGGCAGAAAGGGGAACGGAGGGCTCTCTGGAGCCCTAGTTATAAAGGGGTGCTGGTCCCATTCAAGAGGGCTCCACCCTCACAACCTAGTCAGCTCCCAGAGGCCCTGCCTCCTGCTACCAGCACCATGGGCCCCAGTGTAGAAGCCGGGGGTACACACACACTCAGTCCGTTACAGGCTCTGGGTGGACAGAGTCAGTGTTGGCCCGGTAAGTATAACAGCCCGCCCTACTCACAGGGAAGGAAGAAGCCCCTGGTTTGTGGTATATGCTACGGAGTAAATGCTCCCAGCATGGACATAGGAAATTTCCAGCTCCCAAGGGCCATCACTGAACGGAGAACTGGGGAGGGACTGCACGGCAGGCTCTCTCTTGCGGGCCAGTGGGAGCTGGCTCTAGCGCACGGCCAGGCGTGATGAACAGCTAGATTGTGTATCCGCAGTCAGAGGAGAAGAAGGCTGGCGCCCCGTGTTCAGAAGAGGGTTGCTCGGGCACAGGGATGGGGCCCAGGCATCCAGGATGCCCGGGGTTTGGAGAGAAGGGAGGAAAAATATTCTGGGCCAAAGACGCCAACCGAAGAGAAGGCACGAAGGCAGGAAGGGGCAGGGGACGTAGGTGTCCTGGATGCAGACTGAACTAGGAGCCAGCGCGCCGGGGGCCAGAGAGAGTGGAGGGTCTCGAAAACATGGCCTCATCCCCCGCGTGCCATCGTGGGCTAGAGCAGGACGTTGGGAAACAGAGGAGGCCACAGGGGCCTCCATTCTGGTCCAGCAACCAGACTTTGCATGGACGGGCCCCCCTCAATAGCACAAACAGCCCTAGGAAAACAAGAAGGTCCATCTAATAACAATTATAATAATAGCAAACACTATGGATCTGTTTCAGGCTAGAAATGTACCAGTTGCTTCTTATCTATTAGCTTACTGAATCCTCCCAATTTGATGAGGTGGGTGCTATCATTAAACCCATTTTAATAGCAACAAGAAACCAAGACACCGAAAGCTAGTCAGTGGACCATAGCAGGCTGTGGTATGAGTCACTGCCAAGCTTGGCCCCAAAAACCCTCCTGTGTGGGCTCTTTCATGCTCTTACCTGCTTCTGGCTGGATGGGATGGACACAATCATCACAACCATGTAGGCAATAGGTTAAAGACAAAACAGGCTCATCAGCTTGAATCCCTGAATGACTGCATGGAACAGAGCTGCCCCTTCAACCAGGAATGCCCTCCTTGGTCAAGAAAAAAATACACTTCTACTAAAAATACACTTCTACTAAATTTGCACCATTATACATGGCTGGGTCTACTTGTTACACAAACTAGCATTATTCTAACTACATCATGTTGAAAAGGAACAACTCTCAGTAAGGACCAGATGCTCTGGGCTCATAAGATCCTTGCCCGGACTGGCCACTGGTCCTTTAAAATTCTCTTGAAATTAAAGTTTGAAGCACATTAGGTAGGAGTGTATTTTCTACTCATACAATTAAACTGGCTTGAGAAAAATCAAACCAAGCTTAAAGAAACATAGCCTCCCCTAGGAATATGCATAGTTAAGGTGTTATTATAGTTCAAAAAAATGATACTATGATGAAAGAGCTAAAATAAAACAAAAAACAAAAAACAAACAGCAACAACAAAAACTCAAGTGAACTCACATTACCTGGATTCATATGTCAACTGCAAATTTTACTACCTTTGTCTTGGTTTTCTCACTTATAAAATAGAATTAAAGTTTTGAGTTCCTTTATATAAAGTAGACAAGTACCTGGCATTTCATAGGTGCTCAGCAAAAGCTAGCTACCATTACAGAGATGTCATCAGCGAACTAATTCGTCCAACAAATTTGTATCACGTGCCTCCTATGGCCAGTCCTTGTTGCTGGGTTTCAGGAGAGTGTGTGATGGAGGGAGATCCAGATACCATCACTAGACCGAGAGATGGAAGAGTATTCTAGAATAGAGCCTCAGGTAATACATTTCACATACCCATCAGGTATAAATTCTCTTGGCCGTCGACAAGAGTCTCCTTTACTCATTCATCAAATCCTGGAACATATGTATTGCAGAGAGCTGGACCCCATGGCTAGGGGTGAGTGGAGAGGAGGCAAAGACGAATAAGTTATTTCTAATGTTTATGACAATAAAAGGTTTTCTAGAAGAGTCAGGCATTCCTGACGAAAGGGAACCCCAAGCCCTTTCTAAGGGGGTGTGAAGCAAACTAAAATTCAGGTTCATCTCCTGCCAGTCAAAAAAGAACTTTCTGGTACCTTATACCTAGAACTGGTTATTTTGGGTTTGCCAAATTCAGTGCCCAAGAGAGGGCCAGGCAGATAGTTCAGTGGTTGGAATCAACCAGCCTAAACTAGGGGTCTATGTCTGAACCCCTTCCAGGGGGCAGGATGTGGCCGGCGGCCACGTGAGCAGGTAGGCTACGCTGTGGCCAGATCAACTTTTTCAAGAGAAAAATCTTCACACGGTGGTTTCCATGGTCAGGAGTGAAAAAAAAAAATCTAGCAAATGTCCTACAAACCCAGAGTTTTATTCTAATTTTCAAACATGAACAAATTCTCTTGAAAAATATTTTTAACTGCGTGTGCCCACCCAAAGCCAGCCAGGGGCCAGGCCTGGCACGTGGCTCTTCCTTCAGTCTCTGGAGAAGCGTGAAGAGAATTCTGGCAGATGAAGAGTGAGAATCACTAGTGGCAAATCTTTCATTGAAAGGAAAACAAACCCAAACAGCAACAGCGGGAGAGGCCAGCTCTGGGAAGGGAGCCACCCCCTCACCCTCCGAGCAGCAGGCAGCCCACGTGCCAGGGAGCCCCGCGACACAACAGCACCCTAACTCGTTGGCATGCCACGTCGATCACTCATGTCCTCGGAGGCAAGAATCCTTCAAAGCCATCCTCCCGATACGAATGTTGTCCAGCAACCGTGGGGGAGAATGCGCACACAGACGCCGATACAATAAAAATATAACTTTTGAAGGAAATAGTCTATTGGAGAGATTCATTACAGAAGTTCAAACGAGAGACCATATGTGTCCCTCCTGTGTATGGTGGGCTCTACAGAGTGCCTGCCATAAATGGGGGGCAGCGAGGCGGGGTGGCATGGGACCGGCTTGCGGAGGTAAAGGATAAAATCCAAACATCAGATAAATAACCGAGACCTCTTTATGATCCCACAGGCGCGGGCCTCCTGAGCCCGCAGAAGGTCCCCTGCTGATATACATTTGCAATGATGTTTTAATTAACCTTGGCCGGCTATGATAAGAAATGAATAGTGGGCCTGTCTTCCTGTTCCCTCCATCCCCTCGGCCCCGCCCCCTTGGGTCTCTAAGTAAACTTATGAATTTGGTCCCTCTGGATATACGTCTCTCTCAAACTTTATTGTTTAGATTCAAAAGTCCCTTGTGACTTCCAGGTTGACTGAAGGTTACCCGGCAATAATACAGAAACTTAGCCAAAAGTTATAGTTCCTTATAATTTAGGAGAATTACATTTATTCTCAGGGTCTGTCTTAGGCTGCGTACACTGTAAAATTTTATTTTATCTTTGGATAATAAATTTTTCTATAAATCCCAGAACACTTTAGCTGTTTTAGACAAGTTTCTGGGAGACTGAAAGGATGAAGAAGAAAAGAGAAACTTTTTCATGTGCACACACACACACAGACACACTCATACAAGCGTGCCCTGGTTTAAGTCCTAGCCCAGCATACACATGAATGCTCTTTTAATTTACACATTGTCCGACAGGCCTTGAGCCATTGGAGGTGAGGCCAAAAGCTTAGAATGCGCAGGTCAGGCATTCTGAAGGATAAGGAAAGGCTGAGGTGAGTTTTATCCTGAAATATTAGAGGATTTATTCACATTAATTAATTTTTTTTTGTAAAGGAAGAAACCATCTTTTTCTTTTTAAGTTTATTTTCCAAAAAGTCCTAAAAGAATTCCATGAGACTATTTAGCATACAATGTTTAAGAACGTACACATAATAGAGTATACATATTTTAGAATGTGTACACTCCATTCTATAGTCAAGAAAGAAGGCAGGAAGGGAAGGAGGGAGGGACAGAGAG
>PVKZ01004384.1:65175-85790 GCA_004027375.1 Macroglossus sobrinus
AAGAAAGAAAGAAAGAAAGAAAGAAAGAAAGAAAGAAAGAAAGAAAGAAAGAAAGAAAGAAAGAAAGAAAGAAAGAAAGAAAAAGAAAGAAAGAGTAGGGAAGAAAGGAAGAAAGAGTAGGGAAGAAAGGAAGAAAGAGGAGAAAGAATCCACTGTCATCTTGGTTAAGGAGATATGAGCTGTTGCCATGATCTTTTTTGGACCACCTTTAAGATTTTAATCTCTTTTTTTCCTTCTCTTTCTGGTTAACCTTAAGTTTAAGCCCTAATAAAACCCAAATTTATGGGGCTCAAGGTTGTCACCAGCTTTTCATGACTGTCAGTTTCTCTTCAATTTCATCTAACTCAGTTTGGGGCATTTAAAAATGTTTTATCACACGTGCTAGAGAAGGTCTGTGAAGTCACCACCAAGCCAAATAACGACCATTTTGAAATAAACCGAGACCCTCGACTAAGATCGGGGACTGAGATACAGATGGTGCTCTAGAGGGAGGGTCTTTGCCAGGCCCCCATCCCTCATGCTTTAATCAGGAAAAGCGGGTGGCAGGTCACAGAGATTAGGTTTAACCTTCCTGATATATATCAGACCCCTTGTTCTTTCAGCCCTCAGCAGGGTGAGGAGGCATTCCTTCTGAAACCCGTAAATTACAGGCCAGGGTTTCTTCGCATAGTAGAATGACAAGAGGACAAAATCCCCATGAAGCCTACCTCTTTGCCCTGGACATGAGATTTTTATTTATTTTCTTTGGAACGCTAAGCCATGATCGGTGGGTCAATGGGAGTCCTGCACGTTTTTTTTTTTTTTTTTTTTTTTTTTTTTAATGAAAAAAATACAATAAAAAAGGTCTGGTCGTGAGTGCATTCTGCTAAGATTTAAGACCCCCCCCAAACCTCAGATGACTCTTCCTCGTTTACATGCTTGTTTCAAAACCCACTAAGTAACTTATTTAGGTTCTGAAAGTTATATACAATATAAATCCATCCGGGCTGAAGTCAAAAAAACCCAGGAGCTGTAAAGCTGGTTTCTATATTGTTTGGACATGAGACCGTTCCCGAGTGAAATCATAAGGGAACGGGGCACTTAAAATAGGGTGTCGCGTTTCAAGGTAATAAATAGCAGATTGATCCTACGTCCTAATTGATCCCGCGGTTTACGTATACACAAAAACGGAAAATAGAGCAATGAAGCCACTGTGATTTACTCTGTAGAAATGAGACACTCAAAATCAGCTTAAGTGAATGCAAAGGCCAGCTCCAACAATTTATTACCAGCTCAGCCCAAACGGAGTTTGGATCAAGTTGCACTATTGGCCTGAACCTATTGCCGTGCTTTTAGCATCTCGACAATTAAACGCATTTTAGGTCTCCTTATTTCTTAGCGTACATTCATTCTGTGTGCGCTTCAAACCACCCTCGTCATCCAACGACAGATGAAAAGGAAATTCACTCCCTTCTTTAGCTTGATGTCGGCTCCATTGAATAATGGGACACCATCTTGCCACTCTCTGTGGGGGAGTGGCTTCTACTATAGAGGAACCAGGATGTAGTCTAGTCTGGCTGTTTGCAATGCCCTCCCATCTTTGTGTCCGTTTCAAGCACGATGTCTCATGATATGGTCATTTGTAGTATGGGCTGAAAACACGTGTGTTCCGAGGATATTTGCAGAATTTTCCAACAACTTTGGGGGCACTGTTCTTCATCACCACAGGATTATAAGCGTGAACCCCAGCTCCCGGCCAGCTGGTGCGTAATTAAAGCTATTGACTGTATCACTTCATCTTGGACAAACAGTACTAAATCCCGATGACACCAAAACTTAATTTTTTGAGCTCTCACTGTAGGTCATAAACTGGGGTAAGTACTTGTCAGATATATTGTCAATTCTCACAACAGCCCTACAAAGCGGGTTCTAATATGATCCCCATTTTCAGAAAAGGAAATAAAGGCGTAAAAAGGTCAGACAACAGAGTAAAGGATTCAAACTCTGGCTTGTCTCACTTCTGAGCTCCTGGTCCTGACCAGCACGGTATAGTGTCCCTGAGAAGGGGACACAGCGATATTGTCCCAAGCTCTGAATCATTACGCGCTTCCATTGTGGAGCCTCTGTCCCTGATTCTCCATTAATATTTTTCAATGAATCAAATTATTTACTTCTAACATGAACCCTAATGTGAGGGCTCTTGAGGTCTTGGTGTGAAATCCTTATTCCCTTATCGCCCCACCCCCTATTGTTTATTTGATGCCATAATAGGATATTTCGATTTTGTTTCCAATCAATCCTTAAAAAAACGGGGAGCTACTTCTAGCTGTGAAGGGCCATCGAGCTCCGGTTCAGAGCATGAGATTTCCTGTATCGCATCACAGATATGTCTTCTCCTCGGCATTAGAGAGATGAGTTTACATGACAGAATGCAAGAACAGCTTACACAAAGCCCTCGGATAAAAATATTCGTATTATCCAGGACGTCTGAAAGTCTAATCTTTCTCCTAATTCATTTGACAAATGAGAATACGCAAACATGCATCAATGAGGTATGAGACAATAATATCATCTATTTTACACTGAGGTACAAGGAATAATTTTAGGAGAGATAGAACAATATGAGAAAAAAAAGTGTTTGAGATGTTTCCTGCTTCTAAAGTTGGAATAGATGGAATGGATTACCTTTTGTGCACAAGCATACACCAAAGGATGTTCACGTTGAAATTAAAAACAAAAACAAAAACAAAAAAAACACAAAACAACAACAACAACAAAAATCTATGCTAAAAAAACACAAACACACACACACACACACACACACACACACGCACACAAAAAAAAAAACAGGGAAAACTTCTTATATTTTTAAATGGAATACTGGCCTGTATTCCTTTAAAATGTAAAGAATTACCAGGGTGGGAAGAAAACGAAAGGGGAGTAGGGATCTCAAGAGAGAAGTTCATATTCCTTCCTGCTCTTGCCTTTTAAGTGACTACAGAAGACACGAGGCATGAAAGAGACACCAGATCACTTCCTCCTCACTAAAAGGACAAAATAGATCTGTGTACACGTGTGCTACCTCAGGAAATATCAAGAAAATTGAACTGGATTGCTCCATTTACATAATGGATTAAGAGAATTTTTGAATAATGACACTTGCTTCATTGTTTTCCAAAAGTCCTTCAAGCTGAGGCATTATTTTAAAATGGTCCCAAGTTTATGGAACCCCTCCCCCCCACCCAGAAAACAGGCAGAAGCAAATCAAATATTTTTTAAAGGGATAGAATTCCAAGAAATATATATTCACAATTGAATATCACAAGCACAAAAGGAATTTGAGCTAATTAAAATAAAAACCATAGAATGACAACAGCAAAGCGTTTGGCAATAAAATCATAAAATACAAAATATAAACAAAGTATGTTTTGTAAAATTAGAAAACATGTAGAGATTAAAATATGATTTGGGAGCAAGAAAAAATACAAATAATAAAGTCGATTTGAGGAGGTACCAAATCTCTAAATGTGAAAAAAATATAGGACTTGCAAGTTAAAAATTTAATGGATGCTCTCATTGTAAACTCTGAATAGCCAAAGATATTGTAAACTGGATGCTCAAATTAAAGGGATTATCCGGAATTCAGCATACGTACACAGGAAATAGGAGAAAAACGAAGGAGTTAAAAGGAGAGAAAAAGGTCAAACATATGTTTAATCAAGTTTCCAGAAAGACACAATGAGAAACTGAGAGAGAGGCGATATTTGTAGGCTAAGATTTTTCCAAATTTTATGAAAGACATAAATCTTCAGTTCAAAAAAAAGAGTTCACTCAAAAACTATACCCAGTCATATTATGACGAAAATAAAAAGCATGAAAGATTTAAAAAATGCAATAAGAAAAAAAAAACATATTCAGTCAAACAGAATTGAGGTTACCACTAAAAAAATTTCATTTAAGGAAAATAATCCATAAGAAGTCTGTGATATAGAATAGATTTATACTTAAAATTAAATTCAGGCAAACATTGATTTATTACAAATAGCATTCTATTTAAGGAGTTAAAAATATATAGAGATACTATGCTGGAAAAATTACATTTTGGAGGGGTTGACTGGATTTAGAGTAATCTGAATTTTAGCAGAAAAATAAAGATGTTAATTAACTTTGGGCTTTGTAAATATGCATGGAAAATCTTTAATATTATCACTAAAATTTTTTAAAAAGTGACTAATTTACAAAGTGACAGAGTTAAAAAATGGAACAAATAGGGGAAACACTCAATAAAAGAATGTGGAAGAAGTGGAGGAAAAAAGAAAAAATGGAACATCTAGAAAGCATAAAATGAGGTGGTAAAAATGAATACAAGTTTATCAGTAATTACAATAAATGTAAATGGATTAAATATATTCTTTATGAAAAAGTTATATACTGAGTTAAACTAATACAAACCAAATGCAAGCATGTGCTGTTTGCATGAGACATAACTAAAATGTAAAGATGCAGAAAGTCTGAAAATAAAAGGATATAAAAAGACATAGCAAAAATCAATCAAAGCGATTATTAATATGATTACCTTCATTTCAGATAAAATAGAATTTAAGGCAAAAATATTCAGAGATAAAGATAGTAACTACAATATGATAGTAGAAGCAAATAAATAAAAATATACAAAATTTCTAAAATTAGAAGTGTTTAAGTACACAGCTTCAAAATATGTAAAGTAGTCAAAAAATGTTAGGGTTCCAGAAGAAATTAATAAAAGTCAGCATCATTATGAAAAATTTTAATACAATCTTAATAAATGACATATTAAACAACTAAAAAAGATGAGCAAATGTGTAAAATATTTGAAAAGCATATTTAATTAGTTTGATCTAATGGACATAAACAGATAACATCATACTAAATGATACTTATTAAATATGTTTTAAAACTGGCTAGGTACTTTTCTTATTAGAAGTGCTAACAAATTTTAACAGGTTGCCTTGAATAATCATATTATCATATAATCAAAAACTGATCAACAATAGTAGCTAACATATATTAACATTTAATGGGCAATAAAAATACTTTAATTACACATTGATGGGCAAGGCACTATTCCAAGACATTGGTAGAAATGGTTATATTAGAAAATAAGAAGCTGATATTAAATAAGCTAAACATCCAACTTGGTTTGACAATAATAAATCCAAAAACAAAATGAGGGAAATAATTTAAAAAACCCAGTAGATATTAATGAGGTGGAAAATAAATGTATGATATAAGGAACTGACAAAACTAAATGTTGGTTTTCTTAAAGGAATAATAAAATTGGCAAACTTTTGAGAAAACTTATTAAGAATAAAGAGATGACAGAAGCCAATAAATATATTGGAAATAAAAAGTGGAATAGTCACAGAGCTGCCACAATTTAAAAATAATAAAACTAGTATTGATTTATTCTAAGACATTTGAAAATAGGTAATATGGGCAAAATTTTAGAAAGAGTACAACCAAAAAATTTGACTCAAGAAGTAGAAAATTAGGATAGTCTTATACTCATCAAAGAAATTGTATCCATAGTTAAAAATAGTTCCTATAAAACAAAAAAAGAACTCCAGTTCTAGATAGCTTTCTGGTGAGTTCTACCAAATTTTAAAGAACAAATACCTCCAAACGAATACAATATTTCCTAGACAAGGATAAAAGAGGGAATGCCCTCCAAAATATTTTATCAGAATAGTACAATCGTGATTCCAAAACCGTCATTGTCTTCACATAAAAAGAAACAAATACTCTAAAGAAAATATGAGCAAACAAAATCCAGTCACACATAAAACAGATAACACATCATGACAAGCTGGGTTTATCTCTGGAATGTAAGCTTCATTCAATATTTGAAAATCAAGAAATAAATTCACTATTATCAAGAACTCCAAGGAGTGAAATTACGTGATCATCTTCTTAGATTAAAAAAAAGGTTCAATATGTGTCATTTATTGTCATTTGCTAAAATGAAGGTGCTCATCAAAATAGAAGAAAATACTTCTTGATCTGATAAAGAGTGTACTAAAAAAAATTTTTTAAAAACCTCAGGCGAGTGTTTGACTAAATGTTGAAGTGACAAATGCATTCTGCTTAATATCCCAAAGAAGATAAAGCCAGCCACTACCAGCTTTTACCATCCATGTTGCCTTAGAGAACCTAGAAGGTGCAGTAGGACATGAAAACGAAGAAAGAATGTTTAAGGATTAGCAGGAAATAAAAATGCTGTGACTTACAGATGACGTAGTTTGTCTACATAGGAAAGTCGAAATTATCTATGGAAAAATTACAAAACTTAAAAAGAGTTTAGCAAGGCTGCCAGTTTAAAAACAATCAACATATAGAGGTGAATTGCCTTTTAAACACCATCAACAGCTAGAAAGAGTAATAAAAAAACAACAGGATTCATAGCAACAACATAAAACATAAAATTCGTACAATTAAATCTAATCTGTGCCAGATCTTTATGGAGAAAATTAGCAAATCACATAGAAATACTTTTTTTTTTTTAATTACATAGTGGGATAGAAAAGATTAATACAATAAAAAAAAATATGTTTTGTCCTATTTTTCTATAGATGGAATTACATTATTAAAAGCCCAAAATCCCAGCGGGAACTGAATTTAACATATGACTATAATAGAATCCTCGAGATAGTCAAGACATCTTTAAAAGCTTCAGCGGTTAAGACGCTGCGGTATGAGAACAGGAGTAAGCAGGTAGATGAATGGAACAAAGAGAAAATCCCGAGGCAGACCCATTCCTAAGTGGAAGCTGTTTATAACAGAAGTGGTACTTAGTGAATTAATCCATTTACGAAAATATGACATTGGGCCACTCCTTTACTCCCCACATAAAAAATCAACTCCAGGGGGATTAAGGTCTTATATGAAAGGCAAAATTTTTAGTTAAAAATTGCCTGATGTTTTAGAATAAGGTGAGATTTTTAAAAACAGAATTTTAAAGTGAAGCACAATTCTTAAAGGAAGAGATTGGTAATTTCTGTTCATCAGAAGACTCTCCCTATAAAGAGAATGAAGAAAAGCTTAAACAGAAGGGAGATATTTGCGATACATATTGCCGATAAAAGGGTGGTGTCCAAAATTTATAAGAAGCTCTTGCAAATCAATGAGAAACAAAGAAGAGCAGCCCGATAGAAAAATTAGGCAGAATTCTTGACCCGACATTTCAGAACGGGAATCATGAATTTCCAGTAAATAAGAGAAGATGCTGACAATCATGGGAGACCAGGAAATTGCCAACTGAAGCCACGGTGATATTATTTTACACCTCATGGGTTGGCAAAAAAATGTAGACATCTGACTGTTTTAAATCGTGTTGATTATACTAAGTATCGCACACTTCTGGGGAAATACAAGTTCATTCAACCAGTTTGGAAAAACAATTTTGCATTTTTTTATGTAGCAGAGTTACAAAAGCAGATACCTAAAGAGTAACTTTTACTCCTAGACACAGGGCCTAGAAAACATCTCACCACAGACACTAACAAGATGACAGGCAGCAGCAAAGCTTGATTCTGCATGAGCAAATCAAAAGTCTCAAGAAACACAGATATGTGCAGATGGGAGGATGGAGACGTGAGGAGGGATAGCTATGGCGAAAATGTGGAAATTCTATTTTCAGCAGCTCCACATGGACACTGATGAAGTTCAAGGGCCAGCGCTAAGAGGACAGGTCAGCGGGGAACGCCTGGTGGAGGAAGGAGTCCTCTTTGCTCAAAAGCATACAAGACAGAACGGATTGGGGGTATGAAGGAACCCGGAGAATAATGAGAACCCATTCAGATCGTGAGAGCATCGAATGCCTTGCCAACCGATGTCTTAAATCAGATTGGTGAGTACATGAATGTATGTTTTATTGTTTTTCCCTAATTTAAAAAACTCCACGTGACCATTTCGAATCATTCGATAGAAACGATTTTTGGCCTGTTAAGAGACAGAGCGATTTCTACCCGTTTCTATATCTGTAAAAGGGGAGGAGTGTCGGACGAGGATCAGAGGTTTGTAAGCGTTCGTGGACCAGAGCATCTCTCCCGGGAAGAAAGGACACGTGTGCACATCAGTGCGACGTTCGCATGCGACACCAGGGGCTCTCTTTCCCCTCGAACCCCTTCCCCGAGTCCTCCCCAGATAAGCAGATTCTTGTCCCGGAGGCAAAAGAAGTGACTCTCTCGGTGATCCCCCCGAAACACCCCTGCAAACAGCTACAAAAGGAGGTCTGTCCTTGCCAGCCTCGGGAAAGAGCGGGCGTCCTTTGTCCTCGGTCCCTTCTATCTGCAAATGGGGAAACTCAGTGGGGCCTCGCTGAGATTTTAGTGTCTACCGAGGAGGGCTTTGTGTCAGGCTTGTTGGCAGTAAAGCAGGAAATGAGGACGGGGCATTAATGGCCTGTGTAAACAGCACCTTCAAGGCCTTCAATCACCAATTTGAGGGTGTTCACCACCGGGGTGGAAAAAAAAAAAAAAGAGGAGGAAAAAGCCAAACAGGAAATGCAATGAAAGGAGATGAAAGCAAATCAATAAAGAGAGAAACATTTGGTTTGAAGTCTTGCCTTTAAAATAATGGGAACCCCCCCTCCCGCCCCACCCCCTCCCCCCAGAAAGTAATTTGGGGCATTCCCGCAGGTCCGGCCCTTGGGTGTAATTGCCCCAGATTCCAGCCACGCAGAGCGTTAGCATTCCAGGGCTCTGCGGAGAATTCCGTTTGGAACAGAGATGCTTACCGCTGTTTACAGAGTATTTTTTTTTCCTTTTTTAAGGATTTACTTAATGATAGAAGATAATACTGTTGATTTTCTTTCTTTTTCTTCTTCCTACACTAAGGGGGAGGCAAAAGGAGTCATTCTTGGGGCCTCTGCCAAAGGACACGGCCGGCCGTGCCATGGCGATGGGGTTTCCAAGGAGAGGAATTCCTGAGTGCCGTGATGGTGACAGAGGTCCCTGTCATCCAGGCTCATCCCGACCCAAGGGCTCCTGTCTCCGGAAGCTGAAGCATCCCCCTTAGAGAAGTTAGAGGGCTTGGACCACGGAGCCCCCCCCCCCTCAGGGCAAAGCCGGGCCTGGGGGCAGGGCGGGGCCGGAGCGAGGGGGACCTGGGGACAGGCTGCATCTCAAGCCTTTAATTTTTTTTTTTTTTACTGTGTTCATTTTGTTTTTAAGACCCTGCACCAAATGCCAGGTTTACGATCACATTTTTTTTTTCCCTTTCTGTGTCGCAGGGACCAGACTGGGGAGCTGATGAGATTCTAGAGCGGAGGAGAAAGGCCTGGGGGTTTGGGGGACGATAAGGGGACCGGAGCGGGTGACGGTTGGGACCGTTACTTGGTGGCATGGAGAGATGGACATGTCCAGTCCCGTCTCCCACCATCTACAGAGCTCGGTGGCCTCTGAGCTGGGAGCCTCCAGCAAGAGAGTGGGTTTGAGGAAAATCCCCAGTGCATTTCCAAACCCTACTGTGCTAATCGAGTGAGGCGAAACCCTCATCCTGCTTGTCTGTGATGCCAGCTATGTTCCCAAGGAAATGCCCGTCTTTTCTTAGTGCTTATCCCTCGGCCAAATGTCCGTTATTTTAAGTATAGACTTCGTTTGCTCATTAAATAATGTTTTTGAAACATTCACTTGGAAGTGGCCTCTCTCTGAAGCACTCAGATTATGAGTGGACAGTATGGAGTAACTTTCCCTTCTTGTTCTCCCCACCTCTCTCCCTTCTAGAAGACTGCAGATCCCCAGCACACATTACGGGGAACAGAGCGATGGTGACAAGCTTGAACTGTAGGCACCTTCGCTTTTATTCTCTGGTTTTGGGGAGGCGGGGTACACACAGCTTACAATGGATGCTTTATACCCTCTAACTTACTTCCTCCTCTCTCCCTTGAAGACCCCGGAGATTTACAGGTCTTAATTGTGGGGCCGTCTCCTGCAAGACACCCCTCCTTTGGGACTTCCCACTTTGTCCACATTCTTCTCCTCAAGCCACAGTCTCTGTGGTCACCAGGGCACAGAGCACTGACGGCCACCATACACCATCGAGGTCGCTCTTTCCCTCCTGGGTCAACCGGAGGGAAGCCCGCTCCTGTTGGGGCTGCGTGGCACCCCTGGGTGCGGCCCCCACAGGTGGGCTGGGTGGCACCCGTCACACATCCATGAGTCCGGGTTCTGATTCTTGGGGGCACCTCGAGTTTAGCCGGGGAGTTCTGAACACACGGCCACTCCGTCCATGCAGCGAACGCAGCTTGGAGACTCTGAGATGCACCGTCTGGAGTCTTGGGGTTTTGCAAAGTCCCTTCCTCGATTCTACTTTGCAGCCAGGTCTGAGAACCACTGCCTTAGGGTCTTTCCATCCCTCCCGATGGCAGAGTCTTCCCTGCCCCGTTGATAATCAGAACCAATGACACACTCACTCAGGTACGGGAAAATTTCTACACACTCTTTTTTTTTTTTTTTTTTGCAAACTTCTGAGGTTGGGAATTTTAACAGCAATCAAAGAGGTCCACTCTTCTCTCGCTCCTGCCCTGTTTCATCCCCAGCCCTGGGGAAGTTGCAAAGAGGGTTATTTATGAAAATCACATCCTCTCTAAGATGCACATGGCGACCTCACCCTTAGAGCCAAACCCGATCTCTTGACAAGGTGCCTCCCTTCTCTGATCCCTTGATGTTCACGTCGAAACCCACCTCCATCACCTCTGGAGATGGGCTCTGCCTCGGCACAAACAGCCTCCATCGGCTGTGGTTCAGTGCCACCGCGTCTGGTGGCACCTTTGGGACAAGGCCGTTCTCCATCAGCTGCAGCTGAATCGGAGCAGAACAGTCTCCGTGCTCGGAGCCCGAACCACGAGGTGTTTTAAGACAGGCTGGCTCGGGCTTGGCGGCGGTGGGGGAATTCCGAGGGTTAACCGGGAAATGTCACACTTAGGGCCCTCAGCGGACTCATCCGGCTCTTCTTCGTGCCGGGTGCAAAGAGGGTTTCACACTCCGAGACAGAGCATCTCTCCCGCCACAAAACCCGCGCTGGGTGAACAGGAAGGAGGTTACCGAAGAGAGGGGGGACTTCCCAGAACGATGAGACGGAGGCCCCTCGGCAGGTGCAGCCCAGACATGGACGGCTAAAGATGGGAAAATCTGAGCAGGAATGGATTTCAGCAGAACCGTGGAGCCCGCTCTTCGAATAAGGGGCTGAAGGCGGGGTTTTCACGTGACCCCTGGGGATGCACGCGGATCCCAGGGCCCATCGAAGCGCTGGGAAAGCAAAGAGCACGAGGGCTGACGAGTGTGCAGTGGGAAGAGCGACAGAAACGTTCAGCCCCCGCAGAAGGAGACCCCTGGGTACCACGGCCTTACGATTCTCGAGAGCGGCAGGAAGTGGGTGGGCAGTGGCACTGCTCCCCGGCAAACGGTTTGGCCCAGCACAGGTGAGCCACTTGCTGGCGCTCTGGCAGAGAAGCAGGCTAAAGTGTGGCTTCGGCTTTGCTTGAATCCCCAGGACCTTTGCTCAGACTTTCGGGACACACGACGCTGTCCCCCCAACGCCCTCCCCCGTCACCACGGACAGAACCCCATCCAGGACCCCTGCGATGGCGCAAAGTCCATTCTGCATCCCAGTGAGGGTTCCGTTCAGTGGGGGGCATCCCCCACTCCCAGAAGAAGCGCCCTCCTCTTGAAATCCCCGCTGAGGACACAGGGCTGGATGCAAAGCCTGCGCCCCTGTCTCCGTGGCCTTTGGACAGCGGAGGACACAGGCGAGGCAGGTCGAGGGTCATTCCTGAACCCACAGAGAGGGGGTGCTGCTGTTGGCTGAGTGAGTCCTACGATTGTTACCACATGTGACTCCGTCAACATCACGTGACGATCGGCTGCAAAATGTCTGGGGCCGGGTGCAAAATGTCTGGGGCCGGGTGCAAAATTACTGGGGCCGGGTGCAAAATGAAGACGTGAAGCCCCTTGGATGGAAACTAAGACTGTGAGGGAGGGTGGCCCTGGCAGAGCACGCAAGCAAGCGTGGGGGCCTTGGTGAACGCACAGGTGGCACGTCCATGAGGCCAGCACTACTGCGCATGTGCGGTGAGTGGCTTTAGGTCCCCGGTGAATGGGGTGAGAGCAGTGGGTAACACGACTTGTCTGAGATTTTGGGGGCCAGCGAGAGTTGCGAGCCGTATTCAGACCAGGAGCCTTGGACCCCAAAGGCTGCAGTCCGCCTGCAGTTTTGAGCAGCTTTGCCCTTGACCTTCCCAAGGACATCTTCTTGGGCCACAGGGGCCAATCACTGTGCAGTCACGTCCCGTATGATACACAGAGAGGAAGGAGCCTTCATCGGAAATGCTTAGGGTGATCAACACATCAGGATCATTCAAACCAATGACTACTCCTCTCTCGGATGACGCAACGCCATTCTGAGTAGGATTCCACCGACGCCTCCAGCTGGTTTATAAAAAGTACGTCCAGTCAGACAGAATAGGAGAACTACTTAACATTATAATTAAAATCGATACATATCTAGTTGAAAAACTATCCTGTCCCGGCAACGTTTCCACAGGACGTGGCTACATAGTTTGGCATGAAACCTCCCTGCCGCTTCCAAAGCGTTTCATATTTGATCCCGAACGGCAGACTGTAACTTTTCCCACAATATCATATCAAACGAAAATGCGGCATTATGCATGCAGCAAACCTCAGCGCTGGGCGACGGGGGCATCCACTGCACTTGCGTTGTAAGTTGAGACTCGAGGAAACAGTTATTTATTTAAAATATTTTTTGCCCGTAAGTTAGACAAACAGCCATATTTCATTCCACCGTTTTAAGACAGCCTTGTAGACTCAAATCCTGTCGACCGGCGCTATGATCATGCTTACATCTGCAGACAGATTTAATTATTTTGTTGCTTTGAAGTCAGATAGCCTCTGAGAGTTTTTACATATGAACCTCGTTCTCTTGGAAGCGGGCTGGGTACTGACTGTGGAAAAGCGTGCGACCCTTTTTTTCATTAGAGTCATCATTTTCTCTATAACTCTGGCCCGGAGCACAGCGGCGGCCTGAGGGCAGATGCAGGAGCGGAAGCCCGTGGTAGATACAGCCTCGCGAGTTGATTCGAGGAGACACCAGGAAGAGGGATACAGGAGGATGGATGATGATGTCCTTTTGGCAGGGAGAGCTTGGAGCCATCCCCCAGAGGTGGCCCCAAAGGCCTGCTGGGGGCCCCAGCTGCGGATCTCCGAAGGGGGAGCTTTTATAAGGTCACTGCTGATTACGGAAAGGATCAGAAGTTCCTCTTGGAACCAACCAAATCTTTCAGCGTTTTCTCTTCCGATGTCTTTCCTGTTGTACACAGCGGGTCTCTTCTGTCCTTGCTGTTGTCAGGGAGCGTGCGCGTGACCAGTGGTTCTCAGCGCACGGCCACCTCCAGCGCAGCAGCCATTCTCATCCCCCGGGGAACCCACGGCAACCGCGACTCTGGGACGAAGGCCCCCAGATCCGTGTTTAACGAGCTCTGCAGCTGACGCCGACGTGCTTTGAGGTTTGGGAACCCCTGAGCTAGAAGGCGCGTACCTTTGCTGGGATGGGTTCTCCGGAGAAATGGGGAAATCCTGGTGACGTCTTAATGCCATCTTGAGAAGAGCGTGGCCTCAGAATGTGAGGCTTCGCTTCGGACACGAGGAAGGACGTGGCCTCACGCGCATCCTGTAGCTTTTCCACATGCCCCGGAGCAGGTGTGTTCCAAAAGCAAAGGCAACCTCTGTTTTCAGTTCAAAGGTCGTGTGTCCTAGACAGGTATGCCTCAAAAGTCTTGGGGCTTAATTCTCATTACATCAGAATCACCTGGGGAGCCTCCGAAGCTGGCCCCACAAACCCTGCCCTGCAAAAGTCACATTTAATTGGTCTGGAGTGGTCCATTTCTTTCTAAAAGTCTTCAGGTGACTCTCATGCGCCTTCAGGGTTGAGGACAACTACGACACATGTACAGTGTTCTTGCTACTACTCTCAGCAAATACAGTTTGTCACTTTTTGAGCAGCCGTCTGAGACATAAGTGATTCCTTAATTTATAGTGTATCTGGGCTCTAACCCTATTCGAATGTCCATGGGAAAGTGTTTTCCTCCACTCTGGGCCTCAGTTTCCTTGCCTGCCCGCTGAGGGGCCTGCCAAAGAAGCTCTGGGCCTATGAGCTGAGCCTGTTTCCCCAGGGACCCAGGGACACTCACGATGGGGGCCACACTAGGAGCTGCAGCTGGCCTCTGATTGGAAGGGAAGCCCAGGAGGGGAGAAGGCTTAGCCCTCATCGGCCACTGGCTCCAACTGAATCCGTGACACCAAACGTGTAAGTGACGGGGGAATGACCTAAACGTGCCCAGGCCCCGTCCTCCCCCATGATGTGTGGCATCGAGGATGCACTAATATTGACTTGTCTGCTGAGACCGAGGTGGTCCGAAGACCCCACCCCAGTGGGGCGACTTGGGGTCCTCAACCGTGGGCATCCCCACGCAGGCCTCTGATCTTTCAGATGACCCCTGGCTACACATGCCCTGTGGGGCCCACTCATCCAGGGAAAGATTGCTCCGGAAGCCCCCTGGGGGAGGGACTGTGCCTCATGTTCGGCTGCAGTCCTTTCTGGGGCTGCGTTTGGTTCCTGGCCTGTGACAACTGTTCCACCGTAGCTAACGCGTCAACACAGAAACGGATGCTGAGTTCTAGGAGGAAGGCAAGGATGGGCGGAAACGGCTGGTCCAGTTGATGATGCTGGTGATGATGCTTGCTGAGGCCCCTCGGTGCCGTGATAATGTGCACACCTCGTTTGATCCTCAGAACGCGCCTCTGAGGTGGGCACCGTGAGTCCTGGCATTGTGCAGCTGAGGAGGTTGTGCAGCTTGCCCGAGGTCACCAAACAGTAGTGCCCAGTAGCGCGGATGCCAAGCCAGCCCGATCCACCCGGGGACCCTCATCACGCCACAGCCCGAGTCCACGCTCTGGAGCCGTTCTCAAGAATCTGCTGCTCTGCCTGGCATATTCTGACACATCGTTCACATAGAATTATATGTCCATACATACCTGCACTCAGACGCTGTGCCAGCCCGATTTTAAGTTCCAGAGTCAAAAAGATGGAGAATGTGCTTCTACCATCAAAGGCACCATCATCTTATGAGGGAGACAGACGTGTCAGCTGTCAATACTCCATATATTTCCAGTTAGGACAGAAGTACGTATATAATACTGAATAGGTAGGCACCGTTTGCAATGCTTCCCAAAACGTCCCGATTATAGGAACTTGCTAAAAACCCAGAATGCATCTATATTTTATCGAACATTCTAGATCTTGAGGAACTGATCTTGATCAAGACGGGCTCACGCAGATGTGTGTAACGGGCTTCATACTCTTCACGTGCACGGGCTTGTAATCTTCAGGATGTGATTTTTAAAGAAGTACAATAGAATCTCGCTACTGAATTCAGCATCACTTGGACTGCTACATACGCTGTCAAAATGTGCTGCCGAAAATAACCTTCATACAAGTAGAACCATAATGTAATAAGCTTACAACAGATCCTTTTTAACACCACACACACACACACACACACACACACACACCGCTGCAAGGTCCCTAAACACAGATGCCCCAAACTCGCTTGTTGAATGACTCAGTGAATACAGTTATCCCTAAACTGATCAATAAGTCCTTAATACCAGCATTAGAAGAAAACCATATCCAAATTACCATGCTATGTAAGCTATGTCTTCACAATTACGGGGGGTGCTGTCCAATATTACTTCCTCTGTCTCTCTCTTTCTGCAAAAGCACCTAAATGAGACTCCTCTTTCAATACCTAAATGTCACATTTACTGGTCGTAATGCATACTCGGGCAATCCAGACTTCCAGCCGTACCTTCCACTCTGTCGTCCCCTATGCCCCGTCTGTTTACAATTTTCAAACATTTTTACAGTGCAATTAAGGGAGGCCTGCATTAACATCAAATATTTATAACTGTGATTCTGATTTAGAATTTAGCTTTGGAGTAAAACCCAGGGTAAAACTGCTTCTGTTAATTCTGTTTTCTAGGGAGTTTCTGAGAAATCGCAAAAAAAAGGTTTTAGGTGCCAAAGATAACGTAAGGCTTTTATTTTAGTTTAGTTTTTATGTTTAGGATATGATTTTTGAGCAGGCAATCATTTTAAAAGGGTGTAAAAGAGATGTAGACTCTTGATGAAGATAATATCAGGGATGCCTGAGACAGTACTTGATTATCTATCTAATCAAGAGTCAATAAAACAATTAAAAGGTAAACATAGAAAATAACATGATTGTCAAGTAACTTTAACTCTCATAAGTGAGAGATTTTTGTTTTCTTAAATGAGCAAGAACGTAATAGTCAGAATAAAGCATAAAAAATTACTTTGGTAGGACACAGAATCTTTGTCATCTAGGGAGATTACACATGGAAAGAATAACCTTCTCTTGGGTAAAAACGGTAAACCAAGGAAACACATCAGCCAAACTATGTAAGCCTTTGCTAAGATTTAAACACTTCTCATAGCTGTTCAGACTCAGATGCTATCTATAAACCGAGGAAAATAAAATTCACTTCCCAAATTTTGTTTCAGTTTGAGGAGCAAAGCGACACTTTAGGACAGACCACAGAGAGTCTGCAAGGTCAGAATTCATTTCATGGAAACGTTAAGATGTGATTAACGTGAAATGCATTCATGACATGGCTAGCTTCGAAGGAACCAGGAAATAACTATTTAAAAATGCTAACAGCTTTTCGTATCTAAGATAGGAGGCATCACGAGTGATGACAATACCAAAGTTTTGAGGGTCTAAGTAAGTTTGAAGAATATAAAGGAATCTGGAGAACAAAAGCAACACTAAGAACAACTACTTTAGGACAAAGCTTTTTTCTTATAAAAACAGAAGCATGCTCACAGTTGTATTTCTCTGTTACTATTGCTCTTAATATAGGCTCAAATATTTATCTTGATTAAAACTTTACTCAGAGTCACTTCTATGTCACAGAGAAAAGTGAAGCCATAATTAAAAACCATCTGTCACACACTAATATTCAGCTGCCACTCATATCCCTTATACGATCCCTAAGTGGCAAAAACAAACAACAAAAAACCACTCATTAACCTAGCCCAAATATATAGCATCTTTGCAACATAAAAAAAAAAAACATAAAGAAAAGCAAAAACGTACAAACTTGAAATTATGTTTAGTAATGTTTTAGAATTGTATCTTAGTTAGAAATTACCTATGTATCAAATGGTTATCCATTAATTTACTCGATTAATGTCATACCCAGGTTATAAGTTACCTAAAGATCTTAGAAGTTATCTTTCAGCTGACATAGTATAAAAAGTTACTGTTTAAATAAACAGTCTGTGAGAATGATTCCATTTCATTAAACACGAATTTACATACCCACTTTTCATAACCTTAAACATTACATAGGAGTAATGTTCCCTTATTTGATTTCAGCTATATAAGTTATAAGTTTAGGAAAACCTAACCAAATATAATTTCTTTAAAGTTTGCTTCATCATAACTGACACTGGTGAATAAGATAATATAGTGGTTTTTATTTTTAAAAAATTATTAAACAAGTTTTGTCTGCTGAAAATTTACCTTAATTATGTGATCTTTAATTATTAAAGTATTTCTGAGTTGGTTTCTGTAAGACTATTTTTCTTTTAAGTATAGAATATTCAAAGTATTAGAAGTTCGGTTTTCTTACATTCTGGAAGTATTAGGAATATTTAATTTAGCCAAGTGCATATTTATCTCTAGAAACCAATCAGAATAACATTTCCTTAAAAACACTTTACAATCGAATTGATTAAGATCCCCTGGAGATAGGGAAACATTGCATACTTGAACAGTGAGGGGTGAAGTTCTTTTTGAATTACAGATGTAACAGACACAGAGACACAACAGAAAGCTTCAATCAATCCTGAAATTTCAGCCACCGGTGAAGAGAAAGCACAGAACACAAAACCTCCCCACTCTGGCTACTGAGGAGCTCTCCTTCTTCCCAGGAGGCACAAATATATATATTTTTTTATTTGATTGGAGCTCAATATAGAGAAACAAACAATAATGACCACCAAGCAAGATTTCCATCATCGCTCAGCCAGCAGAAGCTGTGGCCCTCCGAACCGATATTTCACGGACAGAGCTCATCACCTCCATGGTCTGTGCACAGAGTCCCAATTCCCCATCGCTGCTGCCACCCATTCGCAAATCACGTACTGACCAGAGACCAACCAGAAGCAAGGACAGAACACACACTTGGCAAAGAGGGAAACCAGAATTGGGGCAGCGGTGAGCCGGGGAAGTCCTGTGGCCCATTCGGATTCCTGGAGTTCAGACTGGGAGCTAGGACGAGACCAGTGTGGGCTTAAGCACCCCCGTGAGGTCCATCGCCTTGGCGATGAAAGTGAATCAGGGCAGTGCAGTGAACCCACTAGGCCTCAAGGACTTCTCAAAGTGTTAAAATACAATTTTCAAACAAGGGTAAAACCAGTACTCTCTGTGATACTGTGCTTTGTTAAGAAATAGATATTGGATCATTCCGATGATGCAACATGTATATTTGGTCTTCATCCCCAGTTCTTGGCTCGGAGATCCCCCCAACCCTTGGGATGCTGGGAGGGAGAGGAGCAACGGGAGACAGTATTCGGTCCCTTGTGCTCCATTCCTGAAGTCGCTTCAGAGCCGTGAAGGTGAAACAGGTGTGCTGTGATTTTTTAACAAGCCCCTGGATGCCACAACTGGGTTCACGTGAACGAGGTGGCTTTTGGAAAGCATGGAGGGTGGGGGCTGGTTGCCAGGGAAACCGCCTGTGGTTTCAGTCCCATCCCCTAACTTCCAGGGAGAAGAGGGGTGGCTGGAGACTGAATCGATCCCCAATGGCCAATGATGTAATTAATCAGTCACGGTTGGGGAATGAAGATGCTACGGAAGCCCGGAGGGAAGGGATGAGAAGTAGCGCTCGGTTGCGGGACACGTGGAGATGCGGATAGATGGCTGGTCAGGGAGAGGGCGTGCTTTCCCCCCACCTCGCCCCGTGCAGCTCCTCCACCTGGCTGTGCCCGAGTTCCTGACGGTGTGCAGAGAGCATCCAGGTCGGGGGACCAGGCCAATCCCAGAAGCCACCACGTGGGCCCCAGACTCCACGAGGAGGGAAGTTGCTTTGTTTGGGAACTTGCCCTGTCTCTCTGTCTCTTCATCTGGCTGTTGATTCGTATCTTTCCATATCCTTTCGTAATAAACCAGGAATCTAGTAAGTAAGAGGTCTCGCTGAGTTCCGTGAGTCATTCCAGCCAATGAATCGAATCTAAGGTAGAGTGTTAGGGTCTCCAATCGACAGCCAGTGGGGTCAGAAGCAGGTGACAATCTGGGCTCGGGCCTGGAGCCCGAAGTGGGGGCAAGTGGGAGGTCAGACTGTAGAATCCCCTCAACTGTGGGGTCGGAGGCTTTGTCTGAGTAGACACTTGTTACAACTGAGTTAAACTGTAGGACTCTCTGCTGCTGTCAAACCGATTTTGGGTACATCAGAAATAATAATAATAATAATAATAATAATAATAATAATAATAATAATAATAATAAAACAATGCCTCCACCCAGACTGATCTACTTTTTCCTTAGAGGTGACAATCGACCAGCGCTGATAATATTTTGCTCTTCTATCTCCGTCTTCCTCTTCCCTCAACAAACGGTTAAAAACTGGATAACAAACTAATAAAAAATAATTTGGAATCTGGGGCACAATTATGGCCAGGAAAGATGCTGATGATTCTTTCATGGGATCAGAGAGAAAAAAAAAAAAAAAACACCTAAAATAGAGCACTCTTCAATTACCATAATTTCTACTGTCATGGCAGTTTCTGTACATAAAAGCGTTTGGTCCAAGGGACCATAGATTTATTCGTAAATTACACAATAAAGGATGGGGAATGGACTTTCCTTGCAAAGAACAAACAGAAAACCAGTCATTTCCGGGGACGTCTTTATCGTAATCGACACGTGAGTGCAACTGAAGGCAGACTCCACTGCGGCATGAAGTTCTGGAGACTGTCACCCGACCCTGCTCCCACCCCTCTCGCAAGTTTAATTAAACCAGTATCACACTGAGACGGGAAGGCAAACACAATGATACAACAATAAACAAACATTAATCATGATCATTACATACATTTTATTACATGAAATAAATACGGCTGTGGAGCTCGCACCAGCGATAAAGCTCTTCGTCTTGGATAGCATCCTAAGGCAATTGAGGGGTAAAATAATACTAATAATGATAATAATAATTAGTATGAAAAGGAAAAAAAAAGGGGGGGTTTATTCACCACATAGAGCGGAAACCGTATCCTCCTTCACTTAGAGTCATCTCATATCTGCTCGTTTTTGGTTTCTTCTCGCCAAGGTGAATGAAAACAAATTCCTCTCTTGTGGCCTAGCTTTGGGGCAGGTAATTCTGCTCTAAATGCCCAGGACAAGGAGACCCGTGGAGGGGGCAGGGTTCCACCGGGGAGCAGGGGAGGGGGCTCCGGGCTCTCTGGCTGCGGGAATGGGAGGGAGAGGGGGAGGGAGAGGG
>PVKZ01004385.1:0-85449 GCA_004027375.1 Macroglossus sobrinus
AGACCACATGGCATGTGCCACGTAACGCCCACTTCATTCACAGGGCCGTGAAGAACGCTCGTCCATGTCTGTCCATTTCTCCAAAACATTAACGTCTGTAATGAATGTTTAATGTTTGTAACAATGTTTAATATATAACATTTAATATGTTAAACACTCTTATGATACCGAAGTGGTTTTCCATTTTCACGATTACAGACCATTCTGGGATGGGTATCTTTGCGTAAAATAAGGTCTTTATTTACATTTTTAATTCTCTCCTTCAGGATAGAATGCTAGGGCAGAAGTTACGAGACCCAAGAGCGTGAACTTTAAAGAAATCGTTCTTTCCCGGTTATGATACAGAGTCATGGTAGAAAATTTAGAAAATATTTAAAAAGCAAAATAAAAGGTGAAAATAATTCATGGTATGATAATCGGTTGTAACACTGATGTATTTCCTTCTGGTCATTCCTGTGATTAGAATCTCACAATGCGTCTTGTTTTGTCACCCGCTTTCTCTGTTGACCCTCGTACACATTTTCTTATATTAAATGGAACGTACCATGATTTACTTAATCCGGCCACTGTATCGTGACCGACTGGACGGTTTAGGTTTTGGTGCATAAAGGAATGCCGTGTCGCAAACCCTTCGTGGTGGCCGTCTCTCGGGGTGTCCTCCTCCAGGGAGCAGTGCTCCCCGTGATGGTGGGGTTCACAGCGGTGAACGGGCCTCCCCCGCCCACACCCTGGGCTCCTGCCCACTCTGCCTTGGGAATGTGGATTGAGGTGGCCCCAGAACTGAAGCCAGGGAGCCGAGTCACCAGCTGGCAGGGCCCTGGGGAGATGGCCACCGGCTTCTGGCACTGGCAGCACCCAGAGGGGTCAGCGTGTCACCTCTCTCGGGTCAAGTCATGTCCCTCCTTACAACCCTGAGTGCCACTCGGTGGTACCCCAACGAACCCCTACCTGCCGAAGCTCCCCGGCCCCGGGTTTCATCCCTCACAGAGATTCCGTCCTGAGTCGTCCTTGTCCCCGAAGCTTCGCGCCCGTGTTTACGTCCTTGAACTGTGTTTCTTGAGGTCACCCCATCGGAGGGAAGCATTTATACGGGACCTTTTCACACGTGGCCTAGTGTCCTCCAGAGAGTCCGAACCAGCCGCAGAAAGGCAGAGGGCCCAGGCAGGAGAGGCAAGTGGCACGGGGTCCCTCTGGGGCGTGTCCCGGGCCAGGGACAGTCAGCGAGACCTGCGCCCATCAACGCGACCCCGCCTGCGCCCGGGCTGGGAGCCGCTCAGCCGCCCCTCGGCGTGGCGCGCGGCGCCCTTCTCCAAGGGGAACATACGGCCGTCCAGGGACGGGGTCCGGGACGGGAAAAAGGACATTAACGAGAGGGCCGGTGAAATCAAACCAGCTCCGGGTGTAGCTGACGGTGATGCGTTAACGTCCGATTCTCAGTTTGGGCGCGTGTCAGGAAGTGAGAGGGGCACGCAGGGAACACTCGTACTGTGTTTTTACAACTTTTCTGTGAATTTAAAGCTGTTCCAAAATTAAGTTTATTTAACGCAGTATTGCACCAATATATAGCCCCGCTAAGAAAGCACAGACGCGGTGGTTTTACCGCGACCTTGCAAGCAGCAAGCAGCAAATACTTTTAAAAATTCAGGCCTTCGACAAATATTTATTAGGCGCCTTCTGAGATGACCTTAGGCTCCGTTATCAAGCAAAGCGGACACAGGCCAGTGGCCTCAAGGAGCTGACAGCATGGCGGGGAAAGACAGATGCTTCGGTATGTCAAAATGACGAGTGGCTTGGCCAGAGTGGAGAAGAGGACGAAGGACAGCACGGTGGAGGGGGGGACGGGCGTGGGCTGCAGTTTCGGGGGGGGGACCGGGAGAGGTTTCATCCACGAGGCCTGGAGGAGGTGACGAGGTCAGCCAGGGGAGTATCTGAGAAAAGCTTCGGGAGGGAGGCGGAAAGACACACCACATGTGGCCTCGTCGGTACCCTGCGAGGTGTGGCAGAGACACTGCAAGATGGCGCCTCCACCATCCGCCTGGGTCCCTGAGTGACTCTGTGGAGCAGAACCCTCCCTTCTAATCTGATGAGACACATCATGAGCTGAGTCACCAGCTGGTCGCGCCCTGGGGAGAGAGACTCTGTCTGGCACGGAGACTCTCATTCTGTCGCGCTGCTGAGATCTGGGGGTGGTTCCCCCATGGCACAACGTAGCCCGTCTGGCCCCGAACAGGGGACGTGGCTTTCACTGTGTCAGCTGAGTTCGTTGTTGTTATCAGGAAAATGCAAGAGCATCGTTGATTGGTTTAACGTCTTGCGTGACGAGTAAGTGCAGTGACTTTGCTTTCTAGGATGGCGGTGACGAAATCTCGCCACGCTCTTCTCTGGCCCCGGCGTGGCTCCCTCCCCGTGAGGCCTCCGGGGGACATAGCGCACATGGAGCTGTCATCTCCTGCGATGACACTGGTTTCTTCTGGAACAGCCCCCAAAGAGCCCGGGGCTCTTATGAGAAGGTGTCACTGTTTTCAGAAGTGTGTCCATGGTGGTTTGCCTCCTAAATCAGCTTGTGAGCAGATGCCACACCATGAATGTCCCTTGAAGAGGGACCACATCGCCTGGGGCTGGGGTCCACTGTTCAGTCATTCGAAGGATCTTGTCGAGTTCTGCGGGTGCTTCCGCTCAGCCCCTCACCGGGCACTTCCTCGGGGGTCCTCGTCCTCCTGTGGGCTCCTTCTCTCTTGGCCCTTCTTCAGCCGTGGGGGGTCCTGTTGCGGTTCCAGCCGCTCCTCACCGGTCGGCTCCACAGACCCCGCTCCCGGCGGCACCCGTGCCGTCCTCCCCCACACCCCGCCATGCTGTTCGCCATCGCGCTGGCAGCGGCGGTCGGTGTTGTGACGTTGCGTGGCTCCAACGCCGCTCGCCGATGGAGATGTTTCCGCTGCACTGTCGCCTGATGGGACCGCCGCGCACGCTGGGTGGCGGCCACCAGGCGTCCTGGCGCGGCGCGTGACTGCACGCGTTCGCATCCCTCGCATCCACTGTGGGTCTCATGGGCACCCGATCCCCGCCTTCTGCGACCATCCAGAAAGCGGGTGGGCGCTCAAGCCGGGCGTTGCGAACGCTGCCCTCCCCCTCCCGTTAGAGGCTGGAGCCTCCGACGTTCACCGACAGGCTGGTGGCAGCTCCTCCGGCCCCCACAGTCCCGCAGGGGCCGGGGCAAGGCCCCCACGCGGCGGTGCACGCGCCCTGGGTGCTGCCACCAGCGTCGCGGGTGGAGACAGGACGTCGTGGGGTGAACGGGCTGTGCACGTGCGTCTCCCCTTTCCCGACACCCGGTCCCCGATGCCCACGCCAACTCTGTCTCGCGGAGACTCAGACAAACGGCTGGGAACTGTGTCCCTCTGTCATCGTCACCAGCACTCTGAGGCCTGCTTCGGCACGGGACGCTTTTTCTTGACCTTCTCTCGATACTCTTGTTCCAACTACACCTTCCCCCGGTCCCTGCCACGAGAGAGGGAGGCCTCCGAGTCGTTCCCCAAACCTCCACCAGGCTCTGGGCTTCTGGGAGCCGCACCCAGGGCCTGGAGACGGCCTTGGTCACATGCGGTGCCTCCACTGGGGATGGAAGGACAGGGGCTCTGTTCCCACCGGCTTCTCCTCCCCTTCCGGCCCCCACCGAGCTGCCGCCCTCCGGCCTCCGCCTTGCCACGGAGGCGCCTGCCTGTCAGCACACCGGGCAGCTAGTACCCTGTGAAAGATGCCTCACCTGGTCCTTCATCCCCTGCCCCCTGCCCTGGCCCTGCCAGTCCTGAGACAGTCTGATGAGTGTCGCACAGGCGCGAGCACACAGTCACAGCCTCCCGGAGAAGGACCACACACGTACGCTCTCAGACACAGGCTTCCTGAGTGGCCAAGACACCCCTGGTCTGTAGTGTCAGGAGGAGGAGGGCAGAGGGAGCCCCGAGCTCCGCGCACCTGCTCCTTCCCTGTCTCCCTGCCTCCCCCTGGCATCAGCGGTGCCAGGGCCCCTCCTGCGCCCTCCAGGTACCCAGCCTCTGGTTGCTTAGCGACGGCGTGCCGTGTCCCTGACCCCGGCAGCCCTAGTGGCAGCCACGGCAGGAAGAGCCAGGCCGGACGACGGCGACTGTGTGGGAACGAGCCCCAAAATGGGCCACGCCGACCCTGGTCCCCACACTGACTCTGGGGACATTCTGCCGTGCTCCCCTGTGCCAGCTCCTGCCAGGGTGCGGGTGCCCCCCACCACAGGGGGCTTCTCACCCCTCCCCGTCCGCCCTCCTCTCTGGCCGTCCGGGGCTCTGCACACGGTCTCGCCTCCTCTGGGGGTTCAAGGCCCCGACCTTGCGTCCACCTGGTGACGCCGCGTCCATGTGTGTCCCCAGGGTCTCTGGGACTGCCTGGCTGCTCTTGGGGCTCCTCCTGCTCAGATGTGTCACCTCCAGTCTCCCCTCCACTAACACAGTCCCCGCACTCACCACCTCCAAGTGCTGGGAGGGGGGGCACGTTGCCTGCAGTAGGAGGGGTCGCAGACGAGGCATCCCCCCCGCCGCCCGCCTCCCGCCCTCCTGGCTTAGCCTGCCCTGGCGTCCAGCGTCCATGGACGCTGGCCTCAGACTCCCGCAAACAAGAAGAGGCCCAAGCCCAGAAAAGACAGCACGTCCCTCCTGCCACCTCCCCTCTGTCCCCTCAGCTGCGAGGTCAGGGTCCCCAGGAGAAGCCCCCGAAGAGGCTCACTCCAGTGACCGGTGTCGGGAGCCTGTCCCGCCAGCCTGCTCCCAACCCCCGGCCCCCAGAGTGCCCCCCAGCCTTCCTGCCTGCGCCCCCCGTGACCACTTCACCGACACCCCCTGCCTCCCACTCCCTCTGTCCTCGGGTGGGGGCGGAGGGGGCCGTCGCAGAGACACAGCAGACAGGGAGCAGTGACGGGCGGTGGTGGGCCCAGCTGGGGGGGGCGGGTTGGGGGGGATGCTGAAATGAGGGCGCAGGGAGGCCTGGGGGGGGCTGGACTCTGCCTTCTAGCAGAGGACGCCGCCAACGGCAGATGGGCCGAGGAGGCAGGAGGCGGGACCAAGTGACCTCACCCAAACCCTGCTGTCTGCTGCTATCGCAACCTGGCCAAGCTCCCAGCTCCCCTGGGTGCCCGAGCAGGAGCGCTTTTTATAGCTCACTCCCCAACTTGGGCTTGAATAATTAAACGAGACGGACAGAAATAGCAGCGGGGCAGCGAAGGAGGTTATTTTGGGGTTTTCTGGAACACACAGTGCTCCCGGGCTGCACCCCACCCTGCAGGGGGCGGAGCCAGCACCAAGGCCTATGAGAGATTCCTGTGGGGGGAAACCCACCCGCACCCCCTTTTCCTGGGCTGGACGGGGTTGCTGTCAGCCCGAGAAGGGTCTCCCCATGGCTCTTCGGTCCTCAGGGGCGGAGAGGGCTCGCACTGCCTTCTCGGCCACACACGGCCACACACGGCAGGGCCCTCTCTTGTCGTCAGCCCTCCTTCTTCAGAGATGGGGACAGATATGCCAATGAGATCAAAGGTGGCTGCCAGACGGGCTGGCCCAGGACGAGGAGGCCCCCGCCCGCCCCACGATGACTGCGAGAAGCTGTGGACGGGGTGGGGGTGGCGGGGGGAGGCGGAGTGGGGTGAGGGATGGGTGGGGGGCTGACGAGGCTCCAGAGGAGAAAAGGCCGGAGAGGGACCAGTGTCTGACCCCGGGAAGCGCCCTCTCCCTGCTCCCCGTTCCCGTCCTGCTTCCCTGGCAGAAGCCTGGTCGGGTTTCCTGGTTTGGGGCAGCTGAGCTGGGGGGTGGAGAGAAGTGGGGAGCCCCCCCCCAGGTCTCCGTTGGGGCAGACCTCAGGGCCTCCTCCAACTCGGAGGCCCCCCCACGGAGCCAAGGACCTGGGCACTGAGGGGACACTGCCAGTGGTTTCCCCCTCCGGGTATCAGCTTCAGGGGTGGGTGCAGAGGTCAGATTTCGGAAAACGCTGAAATCATTCATTCATTCAACAAACACTTGAAAAGCTCCGGCCGTGAGCCTCGCGTCCTGCGGGTATCGCAAGGCCCTTCAGTGGGGAGATGGCCGTCGGGAAAACTGCTCCCCCGGTGACCCCGCTCCTGCTCCGCAGCAGACAGCACGCGGGGGGGGGGGGGGCCGCAGAGTTCCGCCCGGAGAGTCCACAGCCTGGGGCGTCAGCCCCGCTTGACACTGATGGGACACTAAGGTCACACGCCACGCGCCCTTCGTGCGGCGCTGAGGCGCGGGAGGAAGATGCGAGTTCGCGCGTGTGCCGCGTTCCGAAGGGACGGCCCTGGTCTCGGTGGCGGTGCGTGCCGGGCACGCTCGGGGGGCACCAGGGACCCCTCGTGAGGGAGGTGGCTTTGCCCCCGGGCTCCAGTCATTCTACAACTACGTGAGCATCCACGACACGTCGTGCTCTTGGCGACGGGGACACCAAGCGAACACAGTCCGTGCACCGTGGACGCGCTGGGCAGCGGCGCGGGAGAGACCGGCTTCAACGCCAAGCGCCCTGCGCGCTCAGAGCGTCCCGCTCGCGCTGGGTCCGTCTCCCAGGCGCAGACACCCGACCTTCTGGGGAACCCACGGCAGGCCTGGCCCTCCCGCCCCGGGAAGTCCTTCCCAACGTCTGTCCTGCACTTCTTCCTGTCCCAATAGCTCTCCCATCCCCCAATTCATCCCTCTTTTTCAAGGCCAAATCTCACAGCAGGACCAGGGCAGACCGAGAGCGGCTGGCCCTTTAAGGCCACCTTCTTCCCCCCACGTGCCGTCTGGTTGGGTTGGCGACGCTGACGCACGCGTGACGTCAATGGCAGCTGGTGGAGTCTGGGCACGAGGAGCGAAGTTGGGATGGGGGTGGGGGCCGAGAGCGAGAAGACGGTCATTTGCATTTAAAGGGGCCGTTCCTGGGTGAGTGGGTAGGACTTTAAAGAAATGTGCGTCTGGCAAACTTTAGGTCCTGAACTCCTGGGCTATAAAAAAGGCGTGGCGCAGCTCAAGGCGCTGGTGACTCGAATTTGCGGTGTCAATTATGTCCTTCCGCGGAAAGGAGGAAATAGTCCGTGGTGCCCGAGCTGGAAGCACGTGATCTGTAGGGGGCGGATGGGGGGGGCAGAAGGGAGGAGCTGGGGAGACGACAGTCAGGCTCCGTTTCAGCTGCCCCCACCCCCACATCCTGCCCACCCTCCTGCAGCTGCCACCACATCCTGCCCAGCGGGGGGCAGGGAACTCGTGGAGGGGGGGCACTGACCTAGGACCCGGCTTTGGCACCCCCTCCCTGCCCCTTTCAGTTTCAGGGTGGGGCCTGTGCCCTTTGCCCCCAGCCTGGCCCCTAGCACCCTGGCCCTGGGCTTGGGCACAGCTTTCTGCCTGACTCCGCCCCCTGCCTCTGGCCAGTGGGACTTGTCCGGAGACCCACATAGGAGACCCATTCTTGGGGTAGCACAGTTGTCAATGAAAATATAGAGGTGTTCAGTGAGGTTTTTATAATCTTAACCCAGATGCACAGCTACACACACACACACACACACACATGCACACGCACACACACGCAGGTTCACGTAACACGTTTGCTGTGTGCATTCCGTGCAAGGCCCTGCGACACCCCGGACACGCAGGTGGAGTTACACTACTGCCCCCACGCTCAGGGCCTGGAAGAGAGGACTCAATAAGAAACCAAAAGCGTCCCAGCGAGACAGTGTGTGCCGATGGGGTCGTGCGCACGAGCAGTCACGGGACACACAGAGCCACCAGCGCCCAGAGCCCTTGCCCTCGCGGGCGAGCCGGGAGGTGTGGGGGGAAATCGGACCACGTGCCGGGGTCACCAAACCTGGAAGAACGGCCGGACCGCACGGAGGGGGCGGGCGGGGGTCGTCCAGGGGACCGAGGAGGGCGAGAGGGGTCCCCAAGCTTCCGGGCAGAGGCCACAACAGCAGCGATGGCTCGTCAGAGTTACGGCCCAACAGCAGGGAGAGGCAGCCTTGGGGTGAGGAAGAGCTGTCCAAATCGGGGCGAACTAGGGATGCCCCGGGAGCGTGAACAAAAGCCGTTGCCGATGTCGCTTTGCCAGGCAGACTTACAGGGGTGACACTGCACAGAGGAGCCTACAGATGCTTCGGGCGGCATCCCTCTGGTTCCTGCGGGATTTTACAGCCACTTTGGGCTGTTCGATGACTTTTCTCCGGAGGAGGAGAAGCAAAAACGAGAGCCAGGCATCGGAGCCTGCTCAGGCCTTCTCCACTTGGAGGACGGTGGGCTGGGTCGTCCAGGGGCGAGAAAGAATAGACGTAGTGAGCCACTTTATTATTTAATTTCCAGCAACATTGCTCCCTAGATCCCGTCTTAGTCCTCCATGGAAACGAAGACCTCATGTTTGCTACTTGTCTTTCCCCATGAAGCTCTCCCTGCCCCTCGCGTAACCTCCTTTCTATCCCACTGGTGCTGTCCATCCATCAGCCTCTCCTTCCCTCTCCCGCTCTTCAGTGCATCCTCATTTCACATCTCAGAGTCCAAGACACTCCATCGTCCCCCACTGAGCTCTTCTCCGTCCTCCTTTCTCTTTCTGGCTCCTGGCCCTTTAACACCCTCCCAGGTGACTCACCTTCCTTCCTCATTCCTTTGTTAAGGACCCAACATTCCAAGGCAGGGAGGACCAACTGGCCAATCACAGCCCTGGCAAGCCTGCCTCCAGCTGGAGATTGGCTGGAGCTGTGGTTGGCGGGAGGCTGATGGCACAGATCTGTGGGAGGTTGGGGAGGGGGTTTTGGGGAGTCATCCTGGGCGAGAACTTGTTCAGGGCTACTTGTGTTTTTCAGAAAATCCTTCTGCTACAGCTAGCCTAGAGGGGTGTCTGGCTTAGAGAGCCTCAAAACCGGAGGCTGGCTGAGAACCCGGCTTTCTTGGTCCCCTGGGGGCTTGGCTGCCCCCCTGCATGCTTTGGCTCCTTCTGGGACCTGGGACCCCGGGGTCTGGGGCTGTTCCCAGGCCTGCTCCTAAGGAGTCTTTTCCAGCAGCCCTGGGTCTCTCCAGTCTCAACATTCTGCTTCCCGACGTCGGAAACAGCCGGAAAATAAACACCCAGATGACTAAACGGTTTCTCCAGCTCGAGCCTGGGGAAGCACTAAAAATAGAGGCCACAAGTGAGGGGAGGTTCCCCACTTGGGGGGGGCACTTTCCCATCCTGCTACTGCCACAGCCTCAGGCCTGGCGCAAGGCTCTGTTCTTCCCCGAGCCCTTGGGGACAGGGCCGTTGGGTTTCCCTCGCCTGTCCTGAGGTCCTGCAGGCCAGCTAGCCCTGCCTGGCAGGCGAGACCGGTGACATCTTCTGGGGGCTGGGGCCCCATCTCCCAGGTCTGACAGGGAACGAAGAAGCTGCATTTGGGGACAAAGTGGGACACTGTTTGAATCAGGTTTCCTGAAGGAGGGGTCGGGGCAAGGGTTGGAAACTGAGGCCGAGGCAGTAGCAGCCCCTGGCCCCCATCTTAGGACATACAGGATAAGGCTCCACGCTGTCTGCAGAGCAAGCCCGCTGGCTGAGCTTGCCTCCTCCGACACCTGCATGGGACAATGGGCCTGCAGGGGGTCTCTCCACTCCGGACCTTGAGTTATTATGCAGCGTGAAGCACTGTTTCGCAGTCTCCTCTTACGGACTAATTTAATCTTCACACCGAATTTATGCGTCAGGTACTGGGAGCACCATCTCCATTGCACACACGAAGACCCTGCCTCCGCTTAGTAAAGGTGGGATAAAGGTGTGAACCCCGGGCGGCCTGACCACGCCCACGCGGTGCTGCCCATCACGGACATTCCCGTCTTTCTCTGCATATCCTACTAGTCTCTTCAGCACTTAACCCGAATCAAGTCTGTGTCCAGTACATCAGTCCCAGCCAGACAGACATCAGAGTGTAGGAAGGACTGAGTTCCCTTCCCTTCTGCAAGGCTCTCTGAGCTCTAAGGCAGATCATGCCATCATATCCTCCAGCCCCAGGTAGAACACAGACTTCAGAGGTAGCAGAGATGCTGGCGAGGAAGTCTGAGGGGGCAGTTGGCCAGCAGGCATGGCACCCCACACTCTCGTTGCAGGGCACCTGAGATTTGCCGCACCCTAGAGCGACAAGGAATTTTTGAATTTTGTGTGTGTGTTTTTTTTTTAAAGGCTACTACTGCTTCTTTAATAAGATGCTTTGGGGCGTTTCCTGTGCTGGGGGAAATTAGGGTCCCGCCCCTTTAAATTGCCCCGGTTGGCTCTAAGAGCTCCGGGGCGGCAGGCACTGGGGATTAGGTCACCCAAGAACTATGAGCTGTCGCTTTAAATTGCTGGGCGTCTGCCGAGCGAGGCCCGGGTAGGGAAGGGGGCCTGTCACAGGTAGGGGGAGCAAACGAGCTCCCAGGTAACCCCCAGAAATGAACGCGGCCCTTTAAGTGGGGGCTTCAGCACACACTAAGTGGGAGAGATGGGATCTTTTCAGCACTTAGCGTCTACCCTTAATTTCTCTATTTAGACTCCAACCTCCCAACTCTCCTGGGGCTTGGGGGGGAGCTGTCGGGGTAGCGTGCGCGTGTGTGCGCGTGTGTGCGCGCGTGTGTGTGCGTGTGAGAGAGGGAGAGAGGACGCAAGGCGCCTCCCCAGAAAGGCCCTCCTTAAGCGCACGGTGGCAGCGGGGCCGGGCGGCCGTCTCGCGACCCCCGAGGGGGCAGCAGGGGCGCGGGCCGACCCCCTCAAAGACCTCGGGGTCTCGCCCCCCGACTCTGCCCCGCCGCGTCCCCCCTCCTCCCTCCGGGCCGGCGGAGGGATCCGCCGCCCCGGCGCTGCAGCCTAGCTTGGGCGGGCGGCCGGGCGGGGACCGACCCGGCCCGGCCCGGCCCGGCCGCGCGGAGCGAGGGGCGGGGCCACTCCCGGCCCCGCCCCGGCGCCGGCCCCGCCCCGGCGCCGGCCCCGCCCCGCGCCCCCACGGGCTCCTCCCATTGGCCCCCCGCCTGTCCGTCACCCGCGTTCCCCCACCCCTCAAGCTAGGCTGAGCTGTGCCTACGTCGGCCTCGACTCCCGGGGGCTGGAGGAGTTACCTTTGGAGCCCGAAAGGAGGAAGGAAGCAAAATATCAACACAGCCGCGGCGGCTCGGGCGCTCGGCCCGGTTCCCCGCCTGCCCCCCGCCCGCCTGCCCGCGCCCGCGCCCACGACGGGGGCCCCGGCCCCCCGGCGCCGCCCAGGGCCCGCGCGCACGCCGGCCGCGTCCATTATTCCCCCGGCCGGAGCTGCGGCTTGCCGGGGTCGAGGACCCCCCGGACTGGCGAGGGCTGCCCCTCCCCGGCCGCGACACCCCCTTCCCCCAGCAGAGCCGGTGAGTAGAGAAAAATAACGCTCCTGCCGCTTTAAGAGGCCCCCTCCCCCACCCCGCCCTGGGTTCGGGGTGGAGGGTGGTCTAGACCGTCCCCTGGAGGGGTGCGATGGGGTGGCCTCCGGGCCCGGGCGGAACTCGCGGAGCTGGCGGTGTTTTCGTGGGGCGTCGTGGGGCGATTACGTGGGGGGACTGTTTGTGTTGGGGAGTCGGCCGCGGGGGACAAGTGGAGCCGGCTGTGGGGTCGGGGTGCGGACGGGCGGCTTGGGGGCGCGCGGGTCGGTCGGTGTCGGGGGTTACGACGGCCTCCGAGTGGTCTGGGTAGGGGTGCCATCCTCAGAGGGGTCTCCGGTGACAGCCGGGAGCGACTGACATTTTAACAGCCGGCCCTCCCTCCCTCTCCCTCCTTGCGCCGCCTGTTCCCTCCTCCTTGGCCCGAAATGGTGCAGAAGGGGGCCTGGGAGGGCGGCGGAGGTGGGGGCGGGGGGAGCCGCAGCTGTTTTGGAAGCGGGGGAGGGAGGGGGGGATGTCGTTCAGATGACACCGAGGTGGTGGGTTGGGGTGTGCGCGCGCGTGCGTGTGTGTATGTGTGTGTGTGTGTGTGTGTGTGTGTGTGTGTCCGGGGCCGGGTTCGCTGGTGCCTGTGAAGTTGGGACGCGGAGCCACCACGAGGCGAGCAGGCAGGACCCTTCCTTGGGACCTCCTGGTCCGCTTCGGAGCCCCCTGATGGGGTTTGTCAGCTGCCCCAGCTGGAGAACCCCTGCCAGAAGTTTGCAGCTGTTCAGCATCTGGGCAAGAGTTCGCCAACCCCTCTTCCCACCTAGGGCGCCTGGCCTGGGCCGGGTGGGGGTCTAGGGAGCGGGGCGCGGGCTTTTAGGGAGGGGAGCCAAGAGGCTGAGATGTGTCTAGCCTGTGTCCCCAGTGCCAGCCCCACGCTGTCAGGTTTGGGCCTTGCAGAGACTGGGGAAGGGGCGCCCCCCCGCCCCAGCGATTCTGTTGTTCCTCCTCAGCCTCCCAGGTCCCCCGGGAAGGAGGGCTGCGGGGTGTGGGCAGGCGGGAGCCACCCGCTGGCTTATCCCAGGTTGTCCTTCCGAGCGGGAGGCTCTGTGTGTGTCCCCTTAAGCAGCACATTGTGGATGGGTTGGGGGAGGGTACGGAGGGTGGATCTGGGTCCCCTTCTCTGTGCCCAGCCCCCTTTTTGAGGTCTCCTTGTAGGCCTGGTTTCTTGGTTGGGGGGCAGCCCTCCCCCACCAGCCCCAGCCTCGCCGCCATCCCCTCTGGGGGTGGCCTGGGCGTTTCAGGGACCAGCCTGGACTATGGGAATCCGCGGTCTGGGGTAGTGACCTTGGGCTGCTCTGGCCTCAAGGTAGGAGGGGAGCCCTGGGCTGGGTGCTTTGAAGTTAGGGAGCCGCCCGCCTCCCTCCCCGCCACATCCCTGACAGCAAAGCCTGTGGCCGAGGAGAGGACCAGAAAGGCACATGTCAGTGTCCAGCGGCCTGTGGCCGCGGGTCACACCCGCCCCAGGTCTCACCCTGGCCGTCCCAGCTCCCCCGGCCCTGCCTGGGAATGAATTTCCTTCCTGTGGCTTCCCAGTGTCGGGCAGGCGGTGGGGGTGGGGCGGTCGGGGACAGGGGGGCTGAGGACCTGTGTCCCCCCGGTGACACCGTGCAGCTCTCCCCGTGCCCCAGCTCGGGCACGGGGGCTCTTGGGTCCCAGTGGCCATGTTCTTTGTTGTAACTCTCCTGCCCAGCACACCTGGCGCGTGTGCGAGTGTGTAAGGGGAGGGGTCTCTGGTGGCCCGGGGGAGGGAGGAGCTTTCACTCACCCTCCTTAGAGACCAGAGAGGGTGAGCGTTCTAACCTGCCACCGACCGCACAGCAGCTCCGAGCGGGATTTTAGCCCGGCTGCCGCTCCCGCAGGCCCAGCTTCGTGGTAGGGAGACCCTGGCGAGGGAGAGGGACCCCTTGCTCTTCGAGGCCCTGGTCCCAGGGGAGAAGCAGTGCCCAGGCGTCACGGCCCTCGTGGCGGGGGATGGGCTCGGGAGGCTGGGCTGGCGCTTCTGTCTGCCGTGCCTGGGGCCTGGAGCAGAGTGGTGGGGGACAGGGGAGGTGGCGGGTGCTGCCCGTCGTCCCCACTCGTACCTGCCACCCCTGCCCTGGGGGCCTGGGCTTCCAGCTCGGCCCCCCTCGGCTGCTGGCTCTCCGCACAGGTCGGGAGATGTGATAGGCTTTCTGGCTGCTGTTACATAATCTCTCTCCGGCAGGTTTTTCTCTTTTTTTTCTTAAATCTTCCCTGGGTCTCTCTTGGGAGGTGTGATGAGGGGAGAAGGTGGCGGGTAGACTCCCAGGTGGGGGGCTGCAGGCACGAGGAGGCTGGGGGCGGCCCCTGATGGGGACAGGAGGGGACGCCTTGGGTTTGGACTCTCGTTAATCAGGACCTAGGCCCTCCCGGCCCCCTCTGACCCTGCCCTGGGTGGCCCCCGCTCTGGGCGCCCCTGGCCCTTTGCTCATCCTGTCCGCCTTCTCCCTCTGGCCAGCTGGGCCCCTGCCCTCTCCGGCTGGCACTGGGTCCGGAATCTCGGTGCTTCGTCGGTGCTGGCCTGGTGTGGGTGGGCCCTGTGTGACACACTTTGCCACCGCTTCTGCACCTCTTAGTGGGCAAGGGGGGCCGAGGACCCATGGGCGAGCCCCGCGGTCCCCCTCATCCGGACCAGGCCTGCTTCTCTGCCCCTCTGGCCCAGAGCATGGAGGCCCCACTGGAGGGGGTGGGGTGAGAGCGGCCTGGACCCCTGGGCACACCAGGCTCTGTCGCTGGCTCTGAGGGTCAGACGTGGGCCTGGAGCCCGTCCCCCGGCGTCAGAATCGGGGTCTCGCCGCACTGTGGTGGTGGGTTCTCTGCAGCCCTTGGGACCGTGGCTCCCCAGGCCGTCTGAGGCCAGCTGCTTTGAGGCAATTATCCCCCTTCACGGGGAGGAAGAGGTGGCGGGCCAGCCTCGCTGCAGCATCCCTGTAATCGCTGGTGGCTTTTATGAGCCAGTCATGGGGTCGGAGTCCAGCCAAGTGTCTGTCCTTCTGTCCCAGTTTGGTGGCTTACTCATGGGGGAGGGAGGGGTGCTAGGTGCTAGGAGCTCTGTCCTGGACGCCTACTGTGTTGTGGCTGGTGTTGTCCTGCCTGTCACCAGCCACGGCAGGCAGAGCCAGCCTGGACCTCAGGACGGCCCAGCGGAGCCAGATCGGGGGGAGGCCGGTGGCCCTGGCTGGGCTTGGGAAGAAGGGGCCCTCACAGCACCTCCTTCTTCAGTGGCTCCTGGTGGCTCTGCTGAAAGGCCGTGAACTTTGGCCTAGTGGGGATGGAGCAGTTTTTGGCGCCTGGAACATTTGTTCTCCCTCCCCCCACCCCTGCCGGGGGCCGACAGCACCCCGAGGAGAGGCGGTTTGTGCTGTGGCGGGGCAGCCTGCAGACTCCTTTCCCCCAGCTGGGGGGGTCAGGGGTCTGGGCCGATGGCATGCCCGCGTGCGCCTGGCGGGCCCCCAGCACTTAATGGCACACATGCGTGAGGTGTGCAGCGCACACACACACACGCGCGTGCGCAGGCACCCACGGAGCAGCTGCCGCCCCGGGGAGGGGTGGGGGGGGGCAGGGTGGCAAAGATGATTAAAGGATTGAAGGCCGCGGACACGTGGGGGGCCCGGAGGCCGGCCCCGAAGGGCACGCAGGACGCAGGGGGGAGAAGCGGGGCCTGGGCCGGGGCCGGACCGCGGTGGGCAGACCGGAGCACGGCTCGCGAGTGGACCCAGGCCGACTCCATCCGCTAGGCCCCCGCCTCCCCCACGTGCCCCTGTCCCGGGCCCCGGCTCGGCCTGGCCGGGTGCCTCGCTGAGCGGTGTCCGAGGACCAGTCAGCTCCCAGGTGTCAGGACTCTCACCCGGCCCTGTGGTGATCAGGGCACCTGGGTGTTTTGGGGACTTGGCACTGGTCTCCCTCGCCCCCCACACTCACCCCATGAGCCCAGCGCTCCGAGGTATCAGGGCTGCAGCGGAGCCCTCAGGCGTGCTGGGGCGGACCCCCGGCTCGGGTGGTCCCCGGGGCCCCTCGCATCTGACCTTTCCTTTCCAGGGGGATGCGCTGAGGACGCAGCACGGGACCCTGATGGCCTGGGGGTGACCCTGATGGCCTGGGGGTGACAGTGGTCCCCGCTGCCTCATCCCCGCTGCCTTCTGCGGGAGGCTGGGAGGGGCGGGGCCTGTCCGCAGCTCTGGCCTGCTGCTGGCCACACCCAGGCGGGACCATATTTACTCATTTAAACTCACCCTCCCGGGAGGTGCTGGGCTCCAGGCCTGTCAGTGACCTTGGCCTGGCGCCTCTGGCTGGGTGCTCCCGCCACTCCCCTGGGAGCTGGGCAGGCGGGGGAAGTACTTAGAGAAGGAGCGTCTTTGCCCCTGGTCAGGAGGGCCTTCCCCACGCACCCCATTTCCCCACGTGCTTTGGGTCTGAACGCTGAAGCTCGTGAGGGCCTGGGGGACCCCGCGGCAGCACCCCCATTGTGCGTCCGTGCGTGCCGAGCCGCGTGCAGGGCACAAAAGCGCGTGAAGCTCGTCTGCTTCTCTCCGCAGCTGCCTCCCAGGGCTGGGGAGACCGGGCAGAGCTCTCGGAGACTTGCTCAGGCTCCCCCATGAGGGGGGCTGAGGCTGCAGCCTGAGGCCAAGGGCAGGGCCCTGCCTGCCAGGGGTCAGGGGTCGGTAGGCCGGGGCGGGGGCCCTGGAGGAGGAGGAGGGTGCGTGAGGGGAGCGTCCCTGGCAGAGAGCAGAGGGTGGCAGTTCGGTGGCAGGTGGGGGGGAGCGTGTGGATTCCCTGAGGTGTCCTCAGATGAGGGTGTGGAGCAAACCCCAGAATGGGGGCGAGTGACACTCACAGCCACCCCTGGGGCCTGGCACCCCCTCGAGCCGTCACAGAGGTGGCTGAGGGGGACGTGGGCCACAGGAGTGCCCTGTCTGGAGGCCAGAGCCCCTGCCGAGCCTGGGGGCCCCCGGGCCCGAAGGGTGGGCCCGCTGCGGGCGCGCGCCCTAACCCCACTGTGCCCCGCAGTCAGCCCCCGTCTGCCTCTGAGCCCCAGGGGCCTGGGGCGAGTCCCTGCTCGGCTGAGTCGCTTTTCGCTTTTCGTTTCTAGACGGGAGAGGTGCCTGGGAAGGGAAGGGGTTCAGTGGGGAGCGCAGGGCAGGTGGGAGCTCAGAAAGAGGGTGCCGCCTTCCTTAGACTCGCGTGCTGAGGCAGCTCCCCAGCAGGTGGGTGGGGCGGGCGGTGCCCCAGTGGGACTTGGCGCGCAGGTGCGTGTGCGTGCGTGTGTGTGTGTGTGGGGTGACTGCGGAGGCCCTGAGGGGACCCCCAGGCCCAGGGCCCAGTCTGACCAGGGATGGGCTGGGGAAGCTGAGCGCTGTCCCGGCCTCACACCCCACACCCCTCACCCCAGGGCCCCCCCGGTCCCCGGCTGCGTGCTCACGGTTCTCCGCCCCCACGGACTTGGGCTGAGGGTTGGGGGGACAGCAGCAAGAGAGAGCTAGTCCCTCAGCTCAGGGGGACAGCAGGTGACCCCGGACCTCGAGTTCTCCCCGAAGCCGGCTGTGTGCTCGCTGGGGCCTGGCGGCCGGGGGCAGGAGGGAGGGCCAGTCTCATCAGCGAGACTCAGGCCTTCCCGGGGGTCTCACTTCTGTTGACCTCTGAGCCCCCTTCCTGAGCCCCCACGTGGCCTGTGCCTCTGGTGACTCCCCTGTGTGTGCCCCGTGGCAGGCCCGTGGGCCCCCGGCTGACTGGGTGGGGACAGGTGTCCTGGAGCAGCTGCTGCCTCTCCTCTCGTCCACCTGTCAGCCCGGGGCTGGGGCGCTGACGGGGAGGGGGGAGGAGGGACCTCTGGGCCCTCACCTGCTCCCTGGCGCAGGCCTGGTTATGAAGTGTGGCAGGGGGCGTGGGGGGCCGGGGTCCTGGCTGGCGGGGGTGTGCCCACCTCCGTGAGGAGCCGGTGCTGGTGAGGGGTACCCCGCTGCCGCGCACCCCTCCGTCTGCCTGGCACCTCAGCCTCACCTGGCACCTTACAGGAAGCGGCAGCTGATCCCGTGGGAGCCGCCGGGCCAGCGCTCCGCGGACCAGCAGCCCGGCCCCCGCCCGCCCCGCCAGCAGCTTAGAGGGCTGCGCACGGGTCAGGAGACCCAGCCGCGCCCCAGCGGCCCCCTAAGTCCGCGGGCTTCGCCAGGTCGCGTGTGTCAGGAGCATCTGCCCGCTCTGATAGGATTGGCCTCCTTCTGGCCCTGGCGGCCGTCATGGGTGGACACGGCGCCCTCGGGTCGTCCCCCTTCCCCCCACCGGGGGCCCCTCCCTGCCACGCGCAGAGCCCCCGCTGCCCGGCCCGGACCCGCCTGCGTGCCCCAGCCGGGCAGCGGATGTCCCTGCTGGGGCCGGGGCAGTCCGCCGGGCAGCCCAGCGCCCTGCAAGGCGGGGCCCCTCCGTGGTTACCCCGTCGGGGCAAAGCCCCTCCCCGGTCTCACCGGCGGCCCACCCGCCGCAGGGGCGGGCAGCGCCTGGGTCGGCGTCGCGAAGCGCACCCCAACGGCCGCCAGGCCGCCCGCCCCCGGAGCCCCAGCTGCCACTTTCACTTCTGCCTCCTGAGACCCCAGAGGGAAGTTGGGTGGGGAGGGCGAAGGCAGCACAGCAACCGTCCGACTGCCCTGCCCCTCCCGCCGGGGCCCCGTCCACCACCCTCCCCGGAGGGCCGGGCGGCTCGGGCTGCAGTGGGGCAACGTGGTCAGACGGCCGCGAGGACACCCCGGGACGGGGGACCCCTGCCAGGCCGCCCCGTTCCCTCAGAGGACGGCCGAGCGAGCGTGGCTGCGGTACTGGTCACACACAGGCTGGGTGTCTGCCCTCCTCTGGGTGGGCAGGGACCGGTCGCCTCCCAGCCCTGCTGGCCGGCCTATCACGCTGGGGCCACCGCCTGCTGCCAGCTGCCCGTGCCTGGCCAGGCGGCTCTGACCAGCAGATCCGAGCCCCAAGACTGCGCCGCCCTGGGGAGCCACCCCCGTCCTTGTCCCTCGCCTGCCGTGCTAGGCCACCTCCCCCCACGTGGCACTCCTGGGACTGGCTTTCACCCGTGAGGATGGAGGTGGGAGCAGGGACCACCCGCCCGCCCTCCCACCGCCCGGCCTCGGCACCAGGGCGGGAGCGGGGTTCTCCTGAGGTGCCCCAAGGCTCACCCCGAGTCGCACCAGATCCCCGGGCTGCGTGGCTTACTAACCCCCGGACTGCGCCCCCCGCCCCCGCACCCTGGTGGAGCACGGCTGGATGCGTGGGCCAGGCAGTGCCCCGGCCGGGCGTGTGGTTCGGGGACCCACAGCTCCTGCCGGGGCCCTCAGTGCCGAGGTGGCCCAGACTCGCGTGGGAGGCGGGGCCGACAGAGCGGGGTGCGAGATACCGCGCCTCCTGCCAGCCTCGGGGTCCAGGACAGGCCCCCTGACGACCCTGACAGTGACCTTGGGCCAGTCTACGCGGCACCAGAAGCAGGACCCCAGCCTTGGGGCTGCCAGGCGGTCCAGTGGGAGGGGGTGGGGGACCCGCCTGCCCGCGCCCCACCTGGACCTGCCCTGGCTGGCGTGCGCCTCCTCCAGCCTCGGCCTGGGTGGTGGGGGTTCCTGCCGAGAAAGCCCCTCCCTCTCCAGCCCCTGCCCACGCTCTCCGGCCTCCGTGATGCCCTCCTCCCGTCGTCAAGCTGGAGGACAGTGGCCCCGAGCAGGCCATCTCCGCCGTCACCTGCCCCCGGGGTCACAGTCCTGACCTCCCTCCGTCAGGCCTCTGAAGAGCACAGGAACCCTGTGTCTGGGCTGGACGGGCACTGGGTACTGGTCCCCCCACCGACCCCGCGGGCAGCGCCTCGGTCAGGGTTACACGGTGACTTAGGCCCAAGCAGGGACTGGAAACTGGGTATCTGGAACCCCCTGGGGCCTCCCCCACCCCTGTCTGCTAGGGTTCAGCCTGCCGTTGCCCCAAGTCCTTCCCGAGATCCGGCTGAGTAGCTCCAAGAACTCGGGTGGGGGGGAGGCCAGAGCTGGGGCGGGGGTGCGGGACCCTGGGGGACACAGGGCCTCACAGCTGCTACAGGAAGGACGGGCTGGGTGGGGACGCAGCCGAGGAGGCTCGGGAGACGGACCCTGGAGAGGCATCTGGGCGGGGAACAAGATGACCCCATCCCAGGAGGCCTGCCAAGGAGGAGAGGGCAGGAAGCCCAGGGCGGGGCCGAGAGCTGTCCCTCGTCGGAAGCGGGAGGGCGGGCTCCCGGCCTGGCCCCCGCACGGTTCCTGTCCCTCCAGCTCTCCCAGGGCGCCTGGGACCGGAGACCACCCCTGCCACAGGCCCCTCTTCCCGACTGCCCTTCCCCGGCCCCCCCAGCCCGGCAGCCCGCCCCCAGGCCCCTTGTGGGTGAGTTAAAATTAGCTCAGTGCCCAGGCTAAAAATAGCCCCTGCCCAACCCTGAGGCTGCTGGGCTGGGGGAGGGGAGTCCCTGGGGAGGGAAGGGTGGTGGGAACCGGGGGTTTGGGCCCTGAGCCTGCCAGACATCTTCGAGGGAGGGGGGTGGGGTGGGGGCTGCCTGTGCCTCTGAGAGCAGCCGTAGGAGAACTCTGGGGTGAATGCAGAGACGGGGGGGCAGGCAGAGAGAGCAGCCAGGGAGAAGCTGGGGTGAGGATGGGGCTGGGCAAGGGAGGGGGCAGAAGTGCAGCCCCCCACGCCCGTGCTCAGGCCCAGGGCGCCCCCACACCCCTGGACCCGGACAGCGTGGGCGAAGGCAGGGCTCCCCGCGTGCTCCCCGGGGCTGTGGCCCTGGCGTTGGGGGCGGCCAGCCACCTTCGGCCTGTTCTGCAGACCCCCGCAGCTTACGGGGAGGCCGAGGGGCTGCGGGCCCTGGGCGCCCTGGGAACTCAGAGGGTTCTGGGCCTCGTCCCCGCCTCTGCCCCCTCTGGGGACCTTGGTGCGGCCACACTGCTCCCTCACAGGGCAGGGGCTGGGCCCAGAGCAGCCCCAGGCCCCGGGCGCGCTCTGCCCTGGGCTGGACTGCCTGTGATCGGGGCGGGGGTGGCGCCCGGGCAGCTGCGCCCACACGCGGGGCTGGCGGCAGGGGCGTCTCCGCCACCTCTGCACCTTCCCCCGTGTGCCCGGCCTCTCCCTGTCCGCCTCTGCCCCCTCTCTGTCTCCCTTCCCGCGTCTGAGTGTCTGTCCCTCTGCCGCGCACTGCCCCCCCCCCCCGTCTGCCTCACCCACGCCTCCTCCCTCGTTCGCGAGCAGGCTGCTTGAGGCCGCCTGACTGTGGGGGTGACAGGTGGATTGGATTGTCACCCCTCCCCCAGCGCCTGCTGCTTCTTTCATGCCCTGCAGCCCAGCCCCAGGGAAGGGGCAGGAGGAGGGTGACAGCTGTCTGCAGCACCTCCTGCCTGCCCCTCCGGTCCACAGCCTGGGAGGGAGGGCCGAGGCCGGGGTGCTGAGGAGGAGCGGGGCACAGCGTGGCTCTGTGGCCGGGGCTGCTCGTCCGCGCCCCGGGCGCCTGCCCCACGCGGACGCGGCTGGCCTGGCGGCTCTGACAGCAGGTGCCCCGTTCCCCCGAGTCTGGGGCCGAGGCAGGTTTGGGTGGCCGCTGTGGGGGCCGCGGGGAGGCAGGCCCTCCCCCGACCGTCACCTTGGGAAGGCTCCCTGGGAGCAGCTGCCACCCCCGCGGTCGGGCCTGACCGCCCCGCTGGCCCCAGGCCCCCCTCACACAGGAACTGAGATAGCGTCATTCTGAAACCCGAGAATGGTTTGAATCTTGCTCAGGTACCAGGAGGTGTCACGGGGGGGGGGGGGGGCTGCTGTTTCTCCCTCCACACGGAGACCCCCTTAGGGGACACTTTGCATCTCATTTGCATGTTACTACAACCCACGGGCTCCTGTGGGGTCTGTACAGCTCAGAAAAGTGGCCTTCCTGGGGTCCTTCTGGCCTCCCAGGGGTCTGGTCCCCTCAGCCCCTCCTCCTGGACCGGGGTGCTGTCGGGGGAGCCTCCCTCCCGGCATCTCCTGCTCCCCGTTCGCACAGGCTTCTCTGCAGCCCCCTCCACAGCGGGGGGGCCCTGCCTCCCTGGGCTCAGCCCCATTGCCACCGTCCCTCCCTCTTTGCCCCTCTGTCCCCGTGCGGAGGGCCCTACATCTTCCTGCCCCCACCCCCACCCCCCGGGAGGTCCACCCTGCCCCGGCCTGCCCTGCCCGCTCTGCCCCGGTGGGTGAATCAGACTCGGAAGCAGGAGGCGCCGAGGGGGTACTTTTGGTGACACAGATGCTGCCAGCCAAGGAGTCACAGCTGCGGCCGGAGGTCAGGACTGGGCACGCCCTCGGAGCATGAAGGCCATCCTGGGCACTCCTTGGTTCTCCGTGGCAGCCCCAAGCCCTCCCAGGCCTTGGGCTCCAGGAGAAGGAGCCAGAAGCCGGGTCCGGGGAGGGCTCCGGAGCGGAGGGGCCGGGGAGCGGCGGAGGACGGGGTGTGGGCCGGCCGGGGAGCAGCTCACATCTGGAGAGCAGACGCCAAGGCCTGCGGCTCGTGGCAGTTGGTGCGGGAACTAGGCGGAGGGCTAATTAGGGAGGCCCAGGTGTCCCTTCAGACCTCCCTGACTGCAGGGGAGACGCTTGGACAGGTCAGTGCATGGCCCTTTGGGCCCCAGCCACGCCCTCTTCCCAGGTCAGGGCCGAGGCCCCGCTGCTGACCCGGGGCTTCCTCAGGGCGGGAGGGCAGCGGGGCGCGGGCACGCAGCCCTGCAGGGGTCGCTGGCCAGGTAGGGGAAGGGCTGCCGGCTGGGCTGGGCTGGGCTGGGTGCCACCTCCGGCAGCCAGCGGGGCTGCTGACAGGTAGGAGGCCCGGGGCGCGTGGCTTACAGCACGTGCTTGGGCTACCTTGGCGGGACTCGGGATGGATGATGCCCCGACCTTCCCATCGGGAAGCTCGGTGGATCGCAGGCTTCCCTGGCTTCTCAGCCCTGATCCCTCTCTCATCCCCACTCCCCCAGCAGGAGGCGGGGGTGGGGGGGCGGTGCAGGAGATCAGCCAGGGAGCTGGTTGCCAGGCGACAGTTGCCTGAGCAACCCCATCCTCTCCATCTCCATGTGCTCAGGGCTGCTCCTCAGAAGACTTGAGAGTCTCGCTCTCTGTACCAGCCAAGCCGAGGGTGGGGAGGGTTGAGGACCGGCAAGGCAGTGGAGGGGAGATGCCATCCAAGCGGACGCGTATCGGGGAGACGGAGGGGCCGCCCCACGGCGGGCAGGGAGGAGCCGACGCTGCAGCAGGAGCTGGGAGTTAGGCCACAGGGAGGACTCTCGCAGGGTCGGGGAGATGGACAGGCCTCTTCCGAGCACCTCTCGCGGGGTGGAGGCTGGGACGGGCGGGTGTGGTCCGGCCTCAGAAGCGTCTGTCTCTTGGGGAGCCAGACAGTGAACAGGAGCACAGAGCCGAGTGATTGGCAGCCATGAAGTGCTGGGACAGGAAGGACAGAGCACCCAGAGGGGAGACCACTGGGAGCAAAGGAGCAGGCTGGGCTTGCAAGAATGCCTCGTCTGAGTCCCGAGAGCCGAGAGGAGCTCTCTTGTAACTTGGGGGGCAACGTGGAGTGGGCCATGAGCTGAGAGAGGTCGCGCCTCAGCCAGAGTCTGCTGCTGAGCAGGAGGGGAGAGGCAGGGAGGGCGGGCGGACACACAGAGGGGCACCCAGGGACCGTATTCACGCCTGGATGGGGCTTTTCAGGGCCGACTGGCCGGAGGGTCCCATGGCAAAGTCCCCCCTAGCCGCCCGGCCCTCATGTGCCCACCTCCCCTGCCAAGCCGGGCCGCTAGAGAGCACAGCCTTGGGGTGCACTGGGGGGCGGGGAGCCGAACTCCAGGTCCTCGGACCCCCCGCCCGCCGTCCCCATAGCCACGGTGTGAGGCTGGACCTTGGGGCCCACTGGGGTACCCTCGGGCGGGCCAGGGGGGTTCCTAATTACAGGGGTCCCACCATCAAACACGCAGCGACACCTCTGCCCAGGTTTGTGGGAGGAGGCAAGAGTCTGCCTCCCTGAACCCCACAGTGGGGTCCGGCAGGTGCTCGGCGGGAGGGGGTGCTGGACTCTGTGGAGAGGCTTCGGGAGACGTGGGCCGTGCCCGCTGCCCCTGGAACCGGGAGCCGGGGCGCCCCGGGCCTGGCGTCCGCGCTCCTGGACTGGTGGGCCTCAGGGGGCGACAGGCTGACCGAGGCAGGGTTCCCGCCTGGCGTCCGTGGTCCCCGGCTGCCCATGGCTTCCTTCGCGGACTTCAGTGTGTTTTCTCCTTGTGCCACGAGGGGGACAAGGCAGGGGAGTGACAGAGTTGACCAGCTACACCAGAGGCCGTACGGCCCCGTGAGCCTGAAATGTTTATTATTTGGCATTTTATAGAAAAAAAAATGCCAGCTTTTGGTCTGGAGGGCCGATTTGTCTGTTTATAGCCACGGAACCCTTTCTCCAAGCCGGCCTTTCTGGCTGAGCCCCCTGAGGAAGGCGGGCCGGCCCCCGGCTCTCTGGTTGAGGAGGGTCCTGGGGACACCGGGCCCCCGGGTGCGGGTGTGATCTGCTCTGCTGTTCTGGAGCCAGGGCACAGACGTCCCGTCGTGGCACCGGGCACCCCATGCCAGCTGTCGGCAAACTTGGCGGGGTTTACGTGGCACAGCCACGATTCTCGGCCAGAGGGGCCGCGGGCCAGCCGGGTGTCTGTGCTCAGCAGGTCCCGGCGGAGAAGGGGCTGGGCGGTCTCTAAGCCCCTTAGAAGCCAGAGCTGGCTGACCTGGGGCCTGAGGCCGCAGCAGCCTGGGGGAGGGCGCTGGGACCTCCGTGTGAGGTGCGGCTGTGCCTGGCTGTGGCATGCGTCCCCATGCCACCAGGGCTGCTGTCCCAGGCTGCAGTGGGCCTGGCCTTTGTGCCGAGGAGTGGGCTGACCATCCGCTCCTGACCCCGCCCCCAGGAGGCTGTGTGGGAGGCGTCTCGCAGGATGAACTGAGCTGGCCCCAGACCGCTCATGAGCACAGCGTGAGGCGTGTCAAGACCACCGCCCGGCGACCCCCTCCCCTTTCTAGCACTGAGGACCCCCAGAGAAGATGGGGAGGAAAAAGATTCAGATCCAGCGAATCACCGATGAGCGGAACCGACAGGTGAGGACAACCTGGAGCCGCATGAGGTGGAGCAGGGCAGGGAACTGGCCTCTGTCCACCCCCCCAGCCACTCCAGGAGGGCTTCCTGGAGGAAAGGGGCCTGAGGCTACTACGGAAGGGGAACGGCTTCGTTGGGAGAAGGGGACCCCATCTCCTAGTGTCCTGAGGCCACACCCGGGTACCCCGCCTTTCCAGAGATGAATCTTCCTCTCTTCCAACCCCGGGTGGAGAGGGGGCGCCCACCCATCCTCCTTGCTGGACCTCGTTACGGCCCCAGCACAGAGACCTGGCGGTCGGGCCACGTGAATGCTCCGCGCCAGCGCGCCGGCCGTGGGCTCTGAGCGGCCACGTGCGGGCAGAGGGCCGCTGGCCAGCGCCGTCCGCACACCAGGGCCCCGGGCGGGCCCGGGCGCCACTGCTCACCGCCACGCCCCGCAGGTGACGTTCACCAAGCGGAAGTTCGGGCTGATGAAGAAGGCCTACGAGCTGAGCGTGCTGTGCGACTGCGAGATCGCGCTCATCATCTTCAACCACTCCAACAAGCTGTTCCAGTACGCCAGCACCGACATGGACAAGGTGCTGCTCAAGTACACGGAGTACAACGAGCCGCACGAGAGCCGCACCAACGCCGACATCATCGAGGTGGGCGCCCGCCTGCGCGCGCACGCGCACGCGCGCCCCTGCCCAGGCCCCGCGCGCACGCGCACGCCTGCCCCAGCCCTGCCTGCACATGCACGCGCACGCCTGCCCCAGCCCTGCCTGCACATGCACGCACACACCTGCCCTGGTCCCGCCTACCCACGCTCCTGCCCCAACCCCGCCTGCACGCGCATGCGCACCTGCCCGCGCATGGCGTCCCGCGAATCCCGGCAGCGAGTGGCTGTGGGGTGCGCTGCCCACTCAGACCCCTGTCAGGCTCTCTTCCCGTCCATCAGGCGAGCGAGCATGCCCGCTCTGTCTGTCCTCCGGGTCCGTCTGTCTGTCTGGCTGGCCGGCCTCTTTCTCCATTCCCTGATCTGCTCCTGCATCTGCCTCTTTGTCTCCTCCTTCATTTCCATGTCTTGCTGTCCCTGTCCCTCTCTGGTCCCCTGTGGCTCAGTGTTCTGTTTGGAGAGCTGCCGCTGTGAACTCTGAGGGACGTGGGCTTTGGGACCGAGCGCGGGCCTTTACTGGCCACGTGGCCCTGGCAGATGGGCCCCCCCTCCCGAGCTGGAAGGGTGCTGCGGGCAGTGAACCAGTCGCCCCCTGCTCCTGACGCTGAGGCGTGGGTGCCTTGGCTGTGAGCATGAGCCGTGGAGGGGTTCCGGGGAGACACAGGCTGCCTTCCTGGAGCGAGACTTCAACTCAGATTTGGAGAAAACTCCCTTCCTTTTACGTTAGAGGAAACATGTATCTGGGCTAGAACGTACACTTTGCATCCATTTTAAAGACAAAACGAGTGTGCAGGTGTTTTGCACGTGCAGAGGGCAGCTTTGGGGTCCTCGCCAGACCCACCAGGTGCGTCCCCAGACCATGTGGCCACGTGTGAGCAGCTCGGCCTTGGCCGAGGACGGCACATAGGTGGTCCACAGGGGACTCGGTGAACGCGTGGGCCTTTTCCCCTCTCGTCCCCGCCTCGTCTGTGTTTCTCTGTCCCCGTCCTCTTGTAAGCAGACCCCGACTCGAGCCAGGCACAGCCAGCCCTGCCTCCCTTCCCTTAGGGCACCCTCCTCTCAGCCGCCCCACCTGTCACCGTGGAAACACGTCGCTGCGCCCCCTCCCGCGTGACCCCCGCACGGCGCCCCGGGCAGGGTGGCGCCAAGGGCCTGTGGGGACCCCGGGGCGGGGGCGGGGCGGCTGCGGGCAGGCTCGCTGACGGCGCTGCGGTTGCAGACCCTCCGGAAGAAGGGCTTCAGCGGCTGCGACAGCCCGGAGCCCGACGGGGAGGACTCGCTGGAGCAGAGCCCGCTGCTGGAGGACAGGTGCCGGCGGGCCAGCGAGGAGCTGGACGGGCTCTTCCGGCGCTATGGGGTGAGCCTCACGCTCTGTCCGCCCGCCCCAGGCGCTGCACAAGAAGCACAGGGAGTGTGAGAGCCCCGAGGTGGACGAGGCGTTCGCCCTGACCCCCCAGACGGAGGAGAAGTATAGAAAGATAGACGAGGAGTTTGATAAGATGATGCAGAGCTATAGACTGGCCGTGAGTAGTGCGTGCCCGGGGCCCCCCGCTGCATGGTGTGGCTTTGCCCGGCCCGGCTGCCTCTGCCGGCCGCTCTGCCCCCAGCGAGCTGGGGCTGCCGGCAGTCGCGGGGGGCCTGTGCCCCGGCCGCGACACGCCAGGTGGAGTGCCCCCCCCCAGCCAGGAGTCCCAGGCGACGTGAGGCCCGTAGGTGGCAGGGCCGCGGGGGCCGTGCTTGTCCAGGTGTCTTCGGAGCCAGGCCCGCTGAGACTCCCCGGGCTCGGGCACTCAGGCCTGGGGTTGGGGACAGGGACTGCTCGAGGGGAAGGCAGCGAGGTGGGGCGGGGGCCCGCGGGCGAAGGACGGCTTGTGGCCCGGCGTCCCGACCCGCAGCGCAGGCCCCGCCTGCTGTGTGTGTGACCGGTCATCCGCGGGGCCGCTAACCGCTCCCCGCGTGCCCCGCCTGGCTGAGGACTAACCCAGCTCCACGAGGGGTCCCGGCGGCCCCCGGGCCTTCCGCAGGGTGCAGCGCCCTGTCCTCGTCCTCCGGCCCGGGGCCGGGTCCCACAGCGCCCTCCGCAGTGTGGCGTGTGGGGCGTCAGGACGCCGGGGTGGGGGGCCCGAGCCGCTGGCCCGTGGGCGCGCAGCTCAGCGCGGGTAGCACCTCGGCTGCCAGGGTGAGGGGTCGCCCCGGCCTGACCCTGCGCTTCGCCCTCTGTCCAGTCGGCGGTCCCGGCCCCCAACTTTGCCATGCCCGTGACGGTGCCCGTGTCCAACCAGAGCTCACTGCAGTTCAGCAACCCCAGCGGCTCCCTGGTCACCCCCTCCCTGGTGACGTCGTCCCTCACGGACCCCCGGCTCCTGTCCCCCCAGCAGCCAGCGCTGCAGAGGAACAGCGTGTCCCCCGGCCTGCCCCAGCGGCCGGCCAGCGCAGGTGAGGGGCGCTGCAGGGGCAGGACCCGCAGCCCACGCGCCCCCCGGGCGCCCCCTTCCCCCACACGCCCCCCTCACTTGTGTGGCTCCTCGGGGGAGGGACCGGGACGCCTCGGCCCGCTCCCGAGGGACGTCCTGTCGGCTCACCGTGGCCGTTTGTCCTGCAGGGGCCATGCTGGGGGGAGACCTCAGCAGTGCGAACGGAGCCTGCCCCAGCCCTGTGGGTGAGTGAGGCAGCCCGGGGTGGCGGGCGCTGCCTGCGCGGGGGGCTGGGCTCTGGGGCCTGAGCTGGGGGCTGAGTCTGGGGGCTTCTGAGCCCCGAGACCACGTGTCTGCAGCAGTGATGGGTGACACGCGGGCCCATGGGCCCCGCTGAGCAGGAGAGCGGGCCAGCCTGTCCCGTCGAGGAGGCCAGGCTCCCCTGCCGAGCGGGCGTCTGGCGGGGATCCGGCGGGTGCAGGTGTGTCTGCCGTCACCGACGGGGTGCAGGCACAGACCCTCACGCGCATGCGCACGCGCGCGCGCACACACACACACACACACACACACACACACACGTGCACACACACACACGCACACGCAGACGTTCCTGGGCCCTGGATGGGTGCTTGTGAGCACACACCTATAAGCCACAGCGGGGAGGCTGCTCCCCCACCCCCTCCCCACAGCTGACAGCCCCTCCTGCCCTGCGCTGTTGTCCAATTGGTGACTGTGACTTCGAATGTCACCATTGACGTCACCCTGACATTCCTGCCATTCCCAGAGTGATCCGGGAAGGGGATGGAGGCAGCCACACTCAAGCAGCAGAGCAAGGTGACATTCTGGCTGTGGTCGCCGCACAGCTCTAGGCAGGAGGGTCCCCCAGCTCAGCCCCAGGCCCCTGCCACTCCTCGGCACTAAGTGTCCGGGTCGGGAGACCGGAAATAGGTGAATGTTCTCCGTCTCCAGAGAGAGGGCCAGAGTCAGGCCCGAGGCCGCACGGGGGCGGCGACAGGGCCGTCCAGCCCGGCACGTGGGCCCCGGCCGGCCCCCGGCGTGGCCCCAGCCCCCTGGACGGGTCGTCACACCTCTGCCGACCGGATCTCGTTTCCTCTTGTAAATGGTGCGGAGGACGCGTGCCCCGTCCGTCTGGGGGTCGGCGTGCGGGCGAGATGGGGTGATGGGCGTGTGAGGGCCCCACGCAGGCTGTGGGCGCAGGGCAGACGGAAAGGCAGGCAGTCTGGCGGTGGCGGTGGCTGGGCTGTCGAGCCCCCGGTGCCAGGAACCAGCCCAGCGAGTGGCTCCTCGTCCCCAGAGCGGCGGGCATCTTGTCACGTGCTCATCCAGGTCACGGCGTCCCCAGCTCATGGCGAAAGGAGCCACGTGTGGCTCGTGTGCCCTGGTGACCAGGACCCTCCCTGAGGCCCAGGCCCCAGGCCGCCACCCTTTTCCAGCCTGGGTCATCGTGCGCCCAGTCGGGGGCAGAGGCCCTGGACTTCCTGTCCATGGTGACCAAAAAGAGGGAAGGCGGGCAGAGGCTCGTCCCAGGAAAAGCCACTGACACGGGAGCCAGCGGTCCCTGGGGAAAGCGGAGCGCGGCCACCCGCTCAGGCCTTGAGGGGCGCTGGGCGACAGGCACACTGGCCCCGGGGGCCGCGGGCAGCTTGGGCCGGGGCCACGCTCGACTCCTGTGCCCGCCTCCCCCCTTCTCCAGGGAACGGCTACGTCAGCGCCCGGGCCTCCCCCGGCCTGCTCCCCGTGGCCAACGGCAACAGCTTGAACAAGGTCGTCCCTGCCAAGTCTCCGCCCCCACCCACACACGGCGCCCAGCTCGGAGCCCCCAGCCGCAAGCCCGACCTGCGGGTCATCACGTCCCAGGGAGGAAAGGGGTTGATGCACCACTTGGTGAGTGGGGGTCCGGGCAGGGGGCTGGGAGCGGGACAGCGGGCGAAGGACAGAAGGTTCACGGGCCGTTACGACGTCCCAGGAGAAGGCGGAAGGCGGATGCGCCACCCTTGGGCACGGGGACGGGGACGGGAGGTGGGAGATGGGAGGGGGGCTCTGGCTGGGAGGGTGGGGGGTGCTGGGCTGGAAGTCTGTCCCGGCCGCGGGGAGCAGCGCTGTGCTTCAGGCTGCGGAGGTGGGCGGGGCGGCTCTGGGCCGGGTGCAGGGCCAGGGTGTGGGGCAGCGGTGCAGGGCAGGGGTGCGGGGCGGCTGTGGGCAGGGGTGCGGGGCCGGCGTGAGGGGCAGGGGTGCAGGGCCGGGCTGCGAGGCTAGGGTGTGGGGCCGCAGGCCGGACACTGAACCGTCCCTTGGTTTTATTTCTGCTCCCAGACTGAGGACCATTTAGACCTGGTAAGTGAGAGGCTGAGACGTGTGCGGTGGCTTTGAGTGCAGTCGGCCCCATGGTGCATGCGTGTCCTTGTCCCTTCGCCCGCCTGCGTCGCGTGTGCTGTTTCGTCGTCTGCCCGGAGCTGTGCTCGGGTCCCGGGGCGGGCGGGCGGGGCGGGGCGGTCAGGCGTGCATGTGTGTGCGCACGTGTGTACACGCGTGTCTCCGTGGTGGCGCGTTCGTACGGACACACCTTCCCCCGCGGGTGTGCGAGGGGTGGGCCCCGGGGAGCCTGGATTGGGTGCCGGGCCCGGGGCTGGGCTGCACCTGCTCTCCAGGTCCCACCGACCTGGGGACCCAGGGCAGGCCCCGTGGGGGCGAACCGGCTGGGCGGGAAGAGCCGTCTCCAGGGGGGCCTGAGGCAAAGAGGGGGCCGCCCTCCCGGCCAGCCACCCACGGCACGCAGGCGCCCACGGCCCCCTGGCGCTCACACGCCCCAGCCGGGAGCAGGCACGGGCGCCCCCACCTCCTGACGGGGGCCAGGGGCTGGAAAAGGCAGGCGGGCTTGGCGGGCTTGGCGGCCGGCGCGCGGCTGTCTCGGCCCCAGCGTGGAGCTGGAATAAACAAGTGAGTCAGCGGCAGATGGAGCTGGCAGCCCACACACGTGTGTGCAGACACACCGGCACACGCGGCCCCTGCAGATGCCAGCTCGCCTGCCGCGGGCGGGCGCCGCAGCGTGCGGGCGAGGAGCAGGCTCGGGGCACGGCGGCCCGGCCTGGCCCTCCTGCCCGGGGCACCCCCTGCGTGTCTGCGGGTGTGACCAGGCGTGCATGGCCTGTTTCCGTGGGTCCCGGTGTCTGTGTGATGGCACCGGCACACGCCCGTGCGTCTCGGGGCCTCCGTGCCGAACACCCCACTGGGCCTCGGGACTCAGAGCCCCCGCCAGGCCTTAGCGTGGGGGGCCAGGGCTGAGCAGCCCCCCCTGTACCCCCTGAGCCCCGGCTTTCTCCTGCAGAACAACGCGCAGCGCCTTGGGGTCTCCCAGTCTACGCACTCGCTCACCACGCCCGTGGTCTCCGTGGCGACGCCGAGCCTGCTCAGCCAGGGGCTGCCCTTCTCCTCCATGCCCACGGCCTACAACACAGGTGAGCGTCGGGGGCCTGGGCTCAGGGGAGGGGCCCGAGAGGGAGGGTTCCATTTCAGGTAAAACGCGATGATTTTTTAGCGTGTGTTCCAAAGACACAGCTGTGCGTGAAGAACATTGATTATTTTGTCTGAAACTCAGATTTAATGGGCTATTCCCTGTTTTAACGCAGAACGTAATGGAGAAGGGGTCCCCATCTTGGGGAACCTCCTGTCGGGACCAGCCAGGCCAGACATGGGCTAAGCTGCGACTCAGGCCACTGGGGCCGGGGAGTGGGGAGGGGACACGGCCCGCTCAGCGAGGCCTCCCACGGGAGAGGAGACGGGGGCTGAGCAGACTGAGGGGTCCTCGTCCAGGTCCCCGGCAGAGCCAGGGGGCTCCGGGGCGGGGTCTGGGTGGCCCGGTGATGAGGGGGTGCTGGGGCATGACCGAGGAAGGGCGGGGGGCGGGGCTGAACGTGGTGTCACCTGAGACACAGAGCGGACTGCAGACAGGACACCCAGTGCCCGTGTCACCCACTCACGCCCTCCTGGGAACAGTCTGTGACACTGCCGGCCGCCCTCGCCTGTGCCCCGGCCGCCCTGTCTGGGGGCACCGCCCAAGGGGAGGCGTCTGGTCACCTCGTTTCAGAGCCCGTACGAGGCCAGGCCACCCAGTCTATTGCCACCAGGGAGACCTCGGCCTCCTGAGAACGGCCTGTGTTGGGGCTGTGTGTGATGACATCAGACAAGACACCCTTCCATCCCCCCGACCCCCAAGTCCCCATCCCAGAGCAGAACCACGCCAGGGCCCGGACCCCGGCACAGATGACGCTGAGTCCCAGCCCCTCCAAGTCCGGGGGAGACCCAGGGCAGGCCCTGCACGGAGCCCCGGGGATGGCCTGGTGCCGCGGGGCCCAGCTCTGGGCTGTGCCTGTGCCCGGCGTCCGTACAGCCCTCGTCCCTGTGCGCGCCCCCATGCGTGCACCCACCCCTGGGCCGCTGCGTCCTTGGGCACCCTCAGGGGGGCTGCTTCAGGCGGCCGGGCTTGCGTGTCAGCGTGGGGGGCGGACAGGGTCTCTGAGGCCGGCCCGCCCTGCCGGCTGTGGTCTGGCCCAGCTAGAAAAGCCGGCTCCCGGGGCGGGCAGGGGGCTGCGCAGACCACCTTTCGGGAGCTGCTGCTGGGGGAACGCCGGGCAGGTGGCTTCTGCTGCCTTCTCGGATCCCCTGCCACCTGCTGAAGCAGGAGGGAGGTCAGAGGGTGTCGGTGGCCGTGACAGGCGCTGCGCGGGCCAGCTCGCAGAGTCCCTTAGTCAGTGCGGGGGGAGCGGACTCTGCCCTGGAGCCTGCTGGGGAGCGAGGGGCCCCACTTGAGTCCCCTCGGCCGCGGGGGCTCCGGGCCTGTGCGTCAGTTACGCAGCAGATGCTTTCGGGGGGCGCTGGGTGTGTCCGCGGCACCCCAGCAAGCATGTTGCTGGTCGCCTGCTCGCTGTCGACAGTCCTTGGCCCCAGTTCAAGTTCCGGCTGGGGGTGACCTGGCCGTGACAGCGTCTCGAGTGAGGGACAGGCCCGGCCCCTGTTGACACTGGCCGCAGAGGTGTGCTGTGGTCGCTGGGCGGCCTGCGGGCGGCTCCACCTGACCGGATGGCTCCAGGCCCCAGGAGGACGGGGCCGGGGTGTGCCGGGGAGTCGCGTGCCGGGTGGAGTCGGGGCCCACGCCGTGGGGGTCCGGGCTGTGCGTCGCTTCTGGGCCTGTGGGCCCCTCTCTCCTTTTCCCACGGGAGCCCCCGGAGCCCAGGCCCCCCCCGGGGGAGCCCCCGGCAGTGGGGCGCCCAGGGCGCATCTCGGAAGCCAAACAGCAGCTTAGAGGTCACCTTTTCGTTCTGTGAAAAGTGGCATCTCGGGGTCGTCGCGTTCGCCTGTCTCCGGCCGGGGCTGCCACCCTCGGGGGCTGGCCAGCCGCGTGGCTGTGCCGTCCGCCTGTCCGTCATGCGCTGCCCCTCCTGTGCGCTGGCCCCCAGCGCCCCAGCCTGCGCCCGCCCCCGCTGAGCGCACCCTCCCTTTGCCCCCGCCCCAGATTACCAGCTGACCAGTGCGGAGCTGTCCTCCCTGCCAGCCTTCAGCTCGCCCGGGGGGCTGTCACTAGGCAACGTCACCGCCTGGCAGCAGCCGCCACAGCCCCAGCAGCCCCCCCAGCCGCAGCCCCCGCAGCCCCAGCCGCAGCCCCAGCCACCGCAGCAGCCGCCGCAGCCACCGCAGCAGCAGAGTCACCTGGTCCCCGTGTCCCTCAGCAACCTCCTGTGAGTCCCGGGACCCTCGCACGGGCCTTGTGGGCTGAATGGAGGGGCGGGCGGGGGGCCTGCCAGGAGCTTCAGTGGACGCCCGTGAGGCTCCAGGGGCCAGCCCTGGGAGACCCTCCCTGGGCCCCTTGCAAAGCCAGCCCGGGTGGGGGCGGTGGGCGGCCCGCAGAGGTGACACGGCACGGGACAGCCGATGTGACTGACTCTCACTTGTTTCTCTCTCTCCTTGTCTGTGTCCCCACACTCGGTCTCCCTCCCACCCACCCCCCACCCATCTTCCTGTTCTGTCCTCACCGTCTTGTCCCCACCCGTCACTCCTTCCGTGGCTCACCTCTGTCTCTCTGCCCCGCACCCCTACCCTGTCGCCCGGCTCCAGCCCTGGCAGCCCCCTGCCCCACGTGGGTGCTGCCCTCACCGTCACCACCCACCCCCACATCAGCATCAAGTCGGAACCGGTGTCCCCGAGCCGTGAGCGCAGCCCCGCGCCGCCCCCGCCAGCCGTGTTCCCGGCCACCCGCCCGGAGCCAGGCGATGGCCTGAGCAGCCCGGCCGGGGGCTCCTACGAGACGGGCGACCGGGACGACGGCCGAGCGGACTTCGGGCCCACGCTGGGGCTGCTGCGCCCGGCCCCGGAGCCCGAGGCCGAGGGCTCGGCCGTGAAAAGGATGCGGCTGGACACCTGGGTACCGTAGCCCCGCCCCCCGCCCCGCCCGTGCCCCCACCTGTGCCCCCACCTGTGCCAGGCCACGTGGCCGCCAGCCCTTCCCTCAGCCCGCCCCTCGATGGCGCAGCCCCGGCCTCCCCTCACTCCCCTCTCCATCTCCTCTCTCCACAGACATTAAAGTGACGCCCCCCACCCCGCAGCCTCCCCGACGAAGAGTTGACAATCTCGCCGCCCACCCCCGCCCTGGGCTCCTCCCGCTCGGCCCCACTCCCTCGTGCTCCGTGTCCTGTTGACGGTTACATTTGTGTATAATTATTATTATATTATTATTAATATTATATTTTTTTTAATTTGGATTCTCGCTTCGGAGGGGGGATGCTCCCATCCCCTTTCTGCACCCCGCCATTTTCACTGGCTGGGGGAGCTCTTTTTTGCGGGAAGGGGGGACACTTTGCACGTTGTACACATATGCTGCAGGGGGGTGGCGGCCCGCCAGGCCTTTGGGACAGGACAGGTGCCGAGCCGTGCATGTGGAGCCCCCCACCCCGCCCCCCGGACAGAGGGAAATAACCAAAAACTACCAAACAGCAGAAACCCTTACAGCAGACGGAACCCCCAAAGTCGGCCTGACAGAGGGCTTGTGTTTCGGGGCGGGGTGCACGGCGGCTCTGTAAAGGGTCCCGGCCTCTGGGCTGTCCCCGTGGCCGCGGGGGACAGAGCGCCCGGCCCCGCCCCGCGCACCCACATGTGCACACTTGCTGGCCTGGTGCGAGCTGCACCCCAAGGCGTGGGGCGCTGGCCTGGGAATCTGAGGCTGGGGGTGGGTGGGAGGGGGGCGCCTCGGAAGCACACTTAGAGAGAAAGAGCCATGAGGGGAGGGCTGAGGACGGTCGGCAGGGCTGGGCGGGGGCACCGGGGCCCCCGCCTTCCCCAGCGTCTTCCCTGAGACACACAGTGCAATAGCCCCCCAGCCCCGCAAAGCCGGCCGCCAGGTTTGGGCAGAACGGGGCAGAGGGGCTGGAGGGAGCCGGCCTCGGCACCCAGGGTGCCTGAGCACCAGAGCGGGGCCCCCGGGGCGAGTGTGAGCGAGGGGCTGGCGCTTCCTTACACGTGCACACCCCCAGGGGAGGGGGTGTCGGGATGGGGTGCGGGTGTGGGGGAGCGGACCGGAGGTCCTCCGAAGGCCCCCTCCTTTCCCCCTCCCCCCCCCTCCCCAGCCCTTCAGCCCCTTCGCCCGACTCCGCCCCCCTGCTCCTGGCACCCCATTGTCTCGCTACCTCCTGCCCCACCGCCCCAGCCCACACCCCACCTCCCTCTTGGCTACTGTAATTGTAAATAGCAACCTTGGGAAGCGTTCGCAGTTTAACAGTCCAGGAAACTGGTTTTTTTTTGTTGTTGTTGTATTGATATGAAATGAGATTCTATTTTTGTCAAAGTATATTGTAATAATAACGACTCAAACGCCCGTACTGTACAGATGGGGTTCTTCTGCTGTTGTTCTTGCTCCCCTCTCCCCCCAGCACCCCCAGTCTGCCCTCTCTGCTGCCTCCCAGCTCCTGAGACCTCGGGCTTTATGACAGATCACCCTGGAGGGGGGCAGGCCCCCAGCCTGTGACCCACACCAGCCCTGGCCCTGAGGGGCCTGGCCTGGGGTGCGTGGCAGGCTGCCCGGGGTCCGGCCCTCCTTCCGGCAAGCCCGGGTCCTCCACCCGAGGGTGCTGTGCTCCCTCGGGGTTTCAGCCCAGTGGGAAAGCAGAGCAGACGAGGCCCAGCTTGGAGGCAGGCGACTACCTGTATTCTGGCACGAGGCAGGGACAGACAGACGGACGCAGAGGCGGCGTGTGGCTGCACGTGCACGCGCGTGTGCACGAGGGCACTGACGTGGGCGTGTCCGAGTGCCCCCTGTGTGTGCGTGTAGCTTGCACGGGTCTCTGAGCCTGGCTGGCCCTCGCAGGAATCTGCGTGGGAATCGAGCTCCGAGATCTGTGTGCGTGTGCGTGTGTGCACGCCTGGGTGTGTGTTTACACGGGCAGGCGGCTGTCGCAGCCATGCAGCCCTGGCTTCCAGCCCCACAGCCCCCTCCCCTCTGCCCTGCTCCTCCCCCGTCCTCACCCCGATATTCCTGTCCTGCAGTCAGGGCTCCGGCCGTCGGCCCCCTCCGCGTCCCCCCACAGCCCCGCCTCTCCCGGGCCCCGTGCACGCAGTCCCCCAGGACCCACACCGTACACACGGCTCCCTCCCCGGGGGTGCCCTCTGCCCCTCACCCCAGCCCTTCCTTCACGGTGACACTCAAGTTCCCCTTCCTCCCGGAAGCTCCTTCCTCGCCCGCTCAGCGAGTCACCCTTCCTCCCGGCTCAGCCCCCACCCGCTGACGGGGCGCCCGCCACGTCCAGGCTTCCTGTGGCTTCCTCCTGGGGCCCTCACGGATCAGTGGGACGGGACCAGGGCCTCGGGAGCCCACAGGATGCCAGTGTGCGCGCAGCCCCAGGCCCCGCCCGGTGCCCGGCGCGCACTTGGCGCTCAGTGAACGCTGGGTGGGTGGACGATACGTGGGTGGACGATAGACAGGTGCTCCACAGTCGCTGAGCGGCCGGCCCTCCCTCCTCAGGCGGTCCCCGCCACCAGTCCGCCCGCCTCCCTGGGCCGGGCCGGGCCCGAGGCCCCTGCGGTTCACGGTGCAATATTCCCCCGTTTTGCCCTCTGCCTTGGGCCGGCAAACCTGGCTTCTGATTACCATGTGCGGATGTGTGTGTGTCCTTCCTTCTCGATCCCCGGGGATGGGGGTGGCCTGTGAGTGACGGTGACGTTTCTGCAGTTCAGAATCCCAAGATTTCTCTTGGGGGCAGGGGCTCCTGGCCGGCCAGACGAAGGGTCCCTGGGAACCCAGACCTCGCGTGGGACTTCATTCTCCTTCCTCTCACAAGCCAAATTCGCCTCCTCCCACCCCTTCCTCCCGAGAACTGGGCATTTGCCAAAGTAATCACTGGAGTCGCCCGATGCCCCCGCCTCCCCGGTTTCCCACAGCTTTCAGGGACAGTGGGCAGGGGACCCCCACACACCCCCGAACACACCGTTTTTCCTCCCCCAGCAGCGCGCTCGCTGCAGTGAGACTGACCCCTGACCCTCACCCACCCCCCCCCCACCTCGAACAGGAAGTAATGCACCTTCTCTTGCTATTTATTTGTTTGGAGACAGAAATGATGTAAAAGTGTATCTAGAAATATCTATATCTATATATTTTTAACTGACTCTTTGGAACCCCCTGGGGTGGGGTGGGGTGGGGGGCGAATTCGGGCTTTCATGGACGGTGCGGGGGGGGGGATCGGAGCCTGGGAACACCCGTGTTCTTCCCCGCCGCCTCCCCCCACCCCCCACGCAGTTAGAAGGAGCGGGGTTCGTACCGGGGGAGGGGGCCGGAATGTTCTGTGGAGAATCTGGATTCTCTCTGTCTTCCCCATTCACGTCCCAGAGGGAGGGGGACAGGCCACGGAGGGGCCCCACCCCAAACCCGACAATCACCCACACTCCTGGGGCGCCTCCCGGGGCCTGGGCGGGGCGAGTCCACGCGTGTGGCTGTCGATTTGTTTTCGATATTTCTTTCGTGCTGTATGGTGATGCTTTCTTAGTATTCTACACAATAAGGAAAGACGAAGTCCTCGAGATTCTCATGAGTTTTGTTTGAAAACTCTTTCACTATATTTGTTGTAAAGAGGTTTACTATTAAAAGAAAAAGCATACACGTTTCTGATACTTCGGCTGTGCGGTCTGGTTTCTTTGGCGCGGCGCCGAGCTGGGGGGGGGGGAGGCGTGTGGCCCCACGGGGGTGACAGGCCTGGCCTCCGCCGGCCGGGCGGGCACTTGTGGGTGTCCGAGGTGGGGTTTCAGGTGAGACTTTCAGGTGCTCTTTCGGAAGCCACAGAAGGGGCCCTGGGACGCACGAGACACCAGGCCGTGTCGGGAGCAGGTGGTGTGCAGGGGCGGGGGAGGGGGACGGCACCCAGGAGCGCAGGTGGATCCAGCCGCCCCCGGGCGCCCACTGGCCAGGGCCGCCTGCCCTTCCCCCCCTCCTGAAGTGCTGTGACCTGCAGAGTGGGGGCCCACCCGGGGCCCTCAGGGGCTGGTGGCGCCTCCCTCTGCCTCCCCACACCCCGCAGGGCTGGGCCGCCGCTCTGCCGGGCCCACGCTGGGTGCCGCAGAGGCAGAGATGGGGTGCGGGCGGAGACAGGCCCCCCAATGCTCTGGCTGCTGCACACGGGCGCGGGTGACTCGCAGGTCTTCGTGCGCAGGGTCCCCCGATGCCCAGGTCGCCGCGGACCTCACCTGCTCCTCCCTCCACTGGCCGGAGACAGCGTGAGCTGGGCAGGAAGGGGTTACTACGACACTGTCCTCCAGGTGAGGCGCCCTGCCTGCCCTGTGGTAGCGGCTTCCAAGGTGGCATCAGATTACTCTCGCCCTTATGTGGTCCTCTCCCGGGGAATCAGGGTCAGAATGTATGACCAGCCAATCACGGCAGGCAGAAGTGATGGTATGTGACATCCGAGGCCAAGGCATGGCTCCCACACACCTCCCTCCCTCCCTCCCTCTCATTTGCTCTGAGGGTGCCAGCTGCCACGTCCTGGGGCACTTAAGCAGCTCTGTGGAAACCCACGTGACAAGGAACCGGGCCTTCCCTCCAGCAGCCATTGGAGTGAGGCCTTTGTCCTTCCACCCACTGGGACGACGTACACTCGGCTCATGCCCACGAGGTGACCGCAACAGCCCTGACCTCACACCCAAATCCTGAGCCAAACCTCTCCCCTGCACACCTCCTGTCTGCTCCTCGGACCATCTGGCCTGCCCTGCTCCTGTCCGGCATCGCCCCGACGTCCTGTCGCCCACAAACACCCCGTTCTCTTCCCCTTCCTGGGGGCAGGTTCTGAGGTCACACCCAGTGCAACCGTAGGGGTCACTGGTTTCCTTTGGTGAGGAAAGATGACACCGCTTCACTGGGCACCGGGAAGGATGGGAGGAACCCCGTGGGAGACCTGCGGGCTGGCCCGAAGCACGCCTCAGCCTCTGCACGCCTCGGGTGCTCCCTGCGAAACGGGTTTAAGCAAATGGCACAAATTCCTGGACCTCATTCCTGACCCACGGCAAGTGCTCAGCAAGAGTCACTTCTTATTTTCATGACGGCTGCTTGTCAAAGACATGGAAATAGGTGAGCTTACTTGGGTAAGAGGCCTACGGGCAAAAAAATAAAAAATGCTCTGCACTTTTGAGTCTTTTCTTGTCGTTCCAGATTTCACCCCTAAAACTTTCCTTCCATAAAATGCTTCCTTATTTCCTCTGCCCTACGCAGCTGGCTGTGCCCTTTCCTGCTGAGGCATCAGCAATCTGCCCTTTATACCACTGGCCTCTTTCTACCCGAAAACATGGGTGCGAGTTTCTATCTTCTCAACTGGACCGATAACTCCCTTAAAAAACACACTACCAGTCTACGGCCGCGCCACCCTGAACAAGCCCCATCCTGTCTGAGCTCGGAAGCTGAGTAGGGGCGGACCTGGTTAGGACTTGGATGGGAGACCACCTAGGAAGACCAGGTGCTGTAGGCTTAAAAAATAAGGGATTGTGACCTGATAAGGTCCTCGCAATCTGTGAAGTCAACCAAGGGTTGCCTCGCCTTCAAACAAACAAACAAGGCACGGCCTCCTCTCCTTTTGAGTCTGGCTCCGTGCCTGGCATGCAGCCCACGGTCAAGCACAGTGAGACAATGCACCTGAACGTTTACTTTATAAACTTGCCGAGTGGTACAAACGGATTTGTTTTCTTCAAAGGTGTGACTTTCTGCAGCTTCTCTCCAACTTTCCAATTCCAGGAGCACCAGACCCAGCAGGCCTGAGGAGTGTGTGGGTTCATTTTCTGGGATAAGCTATCAGTCCCCTGAAAAATTAGCACTTACTGGGCTCCTCCGTCCAAAGAGGTGGCTCTTGGGAGGCAGGAAGCAAAGGGCGGCATCTGATTGTTCCAGCTAAGGAGGCGGCCAGGCCAGCTCCTTGTACCTCATGCTCTGACTCACCCCTCAGTCCCACGGGCTGAGTAACTTTTCCAGCCTTGTGATTGTGGAAACTTGTTTCAGGAATAGCTAGCGGATGTGCAAGGGACATAAGGTGACCGCACCCCAGGCTCCAAAGTGGCTCCTACTGGAGCCCATGCGGGCTGCTTGCTTGTTCGCAGGCCCAAATCACTGTTAAGGCCCGGCGAAGGGGCGCATCTGGTTCCACAGGCCCCACGCCCAGGGCTGGTAAACCCAAAGGACGGGTGGCCCTCGGGCTCTTCCCACAGTGCTTCACGCAGTCCCTGGCCAGGGCCAGCTCGGATGAGCCTGGGACCCGGGACTTACTGCTTCCAGTCGGACCGACACCGCACCCCACCCCGCCTCCTCCCCTCCCCGATCTGTACTGCTTTCCACGTGTTTACTGCGCTTGGGCCTGGCCCAGGCAGTGCGGCCTCGTAAAAGTGTGGTCCCCGCCTTCGCCGCGTCGCCGCCCAAGAGTCATTCCCATTTACTGCGCATCGGCCGCCACGTGCCCAAAAAAGCGAATGACGACACCGCGGGCCCGGAGGGAGGGGCAGGGCCAGGGCCCCGCCCCCGAGGTCACGCGCCCAAGCCCCGCCCTCACGTGACCGCGGCGCGCGCCCTCGCCCGTCACCACCGGCCGCCGGGAGCGGAGGCTGACGCCCAATCCGCGCGCGGCCGGCCAGGGCCGGGCGGGGCTCGGCCACAGCAGGATCGCCATGTAAGGCGAAGGGGAAGCGGGGCGGCGGAAGGCTGTGGACACTTGTCTAACCTGCCCCCCCCCAGCCCGCGTCCCCGGCGTCCCTGCAGCGCCTGGCACACAGTAGGTGCACACAAGCAGAGTGGGGCCCTACGTCGGCCCCGTCACGCCCCATTCACGCTCCCACTATGCTGCGGCAGGCGAGGGGCTCGCTGGGCAGCGCGAGCCAACGCTCCCGCGCCGGCCGCCCGCAACGCGACCGACCCCTCCGCGCCGATCGTCCACATTGCGGGCGTGCGGACAAAGACCCGAACCCACGCCCCGCGCCCCCGCCCCGGCTCGCCCCATTGGCTCTTGCAATGACAGACGGAGTCGTCAGCCAACCGCAACCTGGACAGGACGCATGCGTGCACAAAAGATTGAGCCCTAGCTTCCGGGCTGCGTCTCACCAGGGCCCGGGGAGAGGGTGCGCATGCGCGGGCCTCACCTCCTCGCCCTCCCGGTCCTTTAGGGGTGCAGATAGCGCCCTCTGGCCTCGTGGCCGTGTTCCCGGGCGTCCCGCGCTCCACGGGGGGCTTGGGCGGTTCAGAGGGTTCCCGGAGACTGGACCAGTCTCCATCCTGCCCTCAGGGGTGACCCCACCGCGCCCCCACACCGCCACAGAGCCATGGGCCTGGGTCTTTGTGCGGAGACCCCTCTGGGAGCTGCGGGCCGACCGTACCGAGCGTATTAACTCGAGGATGACGCTTCTCGGTTCACCACGCGTCGTATCTCGGGAGTTCCGCAGGAAAGCCCCCTCCACTTAGTTTCGAGAAGCGACTCAGGAAGGCGAGGGGACTAGGCCCGTGAGGGTGTCGCTGGGACTGGCACCCAGGCCGCCCCGCTCCCCGTCCAGGGCTTCCCCCCTGCTCCCCGGGGAGTTTATGTCTAGTTGAGGTGATGGCACAAAATACAGGAAGAGCGAAGGTGCGGTTTCAGCCCGTTTTTTTAACAGACGAGCGCTCAGGGCGTGCAGAGCAGGGAAGATACTTAGAGCCCTTGTAAAGGCTGCGTGAAGAAGGTGGGGCCTCAGAGTACACACTTGGATTGGAAAAACCCGAAGAACAATAATGAATGAGAAAAATGCCAGAACACACTCCAAACGTTTGAGATAAATTTTATAAATTTTGAAAACAAGCGAAATCAACGTATTGTTTAGGCATATATGATCGATGCTAAAATTCATTAGTAGGTACCTTGGAGAGAGACGGGGCTGGAATGAGGATGAACAGGTGGATACTGTCGGCAAGGTTCTGGTTATTGGGTGTGCACGGGTTAGATGGACAGCGCTCAGTCTGCTCAGCGCTGACACTGTGACTGTCCTCGGGTCCTTATCCGAAGCCACAGACACACATCTGTGTCTCCTCCCCGCCACTCTCCACCGCGCCTTTCTCTCCAGGGGTGTGTGCAGGAAGGTATTTATGAAGTAGGAACGCACTTATATTTTGTATATTAGATTTTCTTTTTCATTTACTAATTCATGATCGTTTCATCACGTCTGTAAATACTCACAGTACTGTCTCCTACACGTGTACTGTGTTCTACCGTCTTGTTGAAACTATTGTTTGCTTCCTTTTTTCTTCTGTAAATAGACCTACCTTTAATTTCCTTGGATCAAATACTTAGAACTGGAAGTGGGGGGAGGAGGGCCAGGTGCACATGCGCCGGTGAGGCCTGGGCTGCGTGCTGCCGGGCGGCCGGGCCAGCAGGATGCAGTGACGTCCGCCCGCCTGGACCTGTGCCAGCACTGAAACTTGTGCTTTTTCATTTTTGCTGATTTGATCATTATGTCTGACCTTCCGACACTCAGCCCTCCATCATCCCTTCTGAGTCGTCCCACGGGCTCCCTGGGACACACAGCTCGCTGGGGGGAGGCGCCCAACCACCCTGAGCCCCGAGGGGGCTCCCCGCCTTCCGCAGCCCAGAAGCCTGTCGCCCCTTTAGCTGCGCATCGACTCCCCTGACCCCCTCTCCCCCCACATCCCTATCTCTGAGGGGCTGTGCTCCCTCCATGCCTGGTGAGGCTGGCCCCCCAAAAGCCCCGTCCTCCCCACTCCCCTAGCACCATCCTCCCGTTGGCAGCAAATGTACTTAACTCTCCCTCACCCGGGGGAGTCGCCAGGAAGTGCCTGCTGTCGTCTACCTCTGTGTTGCAGCCCCAGGGTCCCGAGCAACCCCAAAGCCATGTCGAGGGGCTCGGTCCCCGTCCCCCATCCTCACTTTGCAGCTCGTGATGCACACCCACGCCCTTCACCGTGGGCTGTCTCCCTCTGGCCATGTGATTCCGAGGCGCACCTGTGAGTCTGCGCCCCCCACCTGTCATGTCCTGGCCCCAAGCCTCCCCCACCTTTGGGCTTGATGGTCGAGGGACACGTGGCTCCAGTGATCTCTGCAGTGAGGACGCACAGCCACTCTTGAAAGCCAGACCCAAGTCGCCTAGTTGCCTGCCAGGCAGCCCTGCCTGGATGGCATCACCCGGGTCCCGCTCGTCACAGCCGGAGCCGGCGAGCCCGCAGCTCTGCCCCTGACACACGACACCCACAGGAAGACCTGCGCCCCCAGCACGATTCCCGGCTCGGTGTTGTCGCCGTACGTGCAGCCACCAAGTCCCAGGCCGTAAGCTAATAACAGCTGCCTGTGCCGGGCCCCACGGGGATGACCCAGACGGGTGACGTCTCCCACTTGCTTCTCGGGTGACGTGGCGGGGTGCCTGACCTCTCGGCAGAGCCTCTGTGAGTCCTCGCCTGGCGGCGTTTTGGGGAGTCAGCTTAATGCTAATAAAGCCCGTGGGATGCCACCTCGCCCAGCCTGGGCTCCCTGAGGGTGGGGACCGCGGGAGGCGTGGCCCCGCCCACTCTGCCGAGAAGGCGCCGCCCACTGCCCAACTGGAGGTCGTGACCCTGCAGGTTGCAGGGCAAGTCACCCAGCTCTGCCCCGCCTCCCCGGCCGTCCCGCCTGTCCCGTGTGCCGGAGGGCATTGCCATGGCCCGGCCCGGCCACCCGGGCAGCACTGGGGCCAGCTCTGTAGGAGAACAGGCCCTGCCAGGCTCCCGGCCACGCGGCCCCCTCTGGGGTGCGGTGCTCTGCAGGGGCTGTTGGGGAGCACCACCCATGCCAGCCCCCGTGTCCTCCCCCTGGTGGCAGACTTGGGCTCTCCAGCTGGACGTTTATTCCCTCTGCTTTCAGGCAGCCTGCTCCGCGGGGGTGGGGGGCCCCGCAGGGGGGGCCCCGTGACTCACCCAGCTCAGCCCCGAAGCCGCCCCGTCCCTGTTTCTCCACCTGGGAGAGGGGACACTAACACCTGCCCTGTGGGCCTCACTCGGTTGCCGTGAAAACCAGCCGGCCTGCCTCATGGTGATGCCCGGTCAGGCGTGAGAGACCCCCCACCCCGACGCTGCCCCCTGCTGACTGTCGCCCCCGTGGAGCCCCTGCCTCCCCCTGGAAACACTGCGGGGGGCTCGCGGGCGCGGCTGACCGCAGCGGAGGCGGGGGCAGGGATGGACCTCTCAGGGGAGAAGGGCAGGGAGCAGCGGGGGAGCAGGGGTGCCTCGAAGCAGGCGGGGGGCGGGGCGACCTGCTCCCCCGTCGGCCAGAGGGAAGGCTGAGCCTAGTTTTGCCAGAAGATGAACGGAATCGGTGAATTTGAGTGAATGAAAGAAATATATGTAGTCCCTCTGCAGGGTAAGGGGTTTTAAGATGTGGGGACACTAGGTGGCAGCACAAGGCAACAAACCAAGAGAGGAGTGCCTCTTGCTGGCTGCTGCCAAAAGCAGGGTCACCTCCCCTGTCCCCCGACGTTGAGCGCCTCCTCCTTTTCTGTGTCCCCTCCAACGATGATGCTCTCTGTAAAGGTGAGGACCCCGAAGCGGGCAGGGAGAAGGCGGGGGGCAGGCGAACCCCGGGGTCGGGTCTAGACGGCCTGCAGGGGCCCTGAGACCTGGGGGGGGAGGAGGAGGGGCAGGGCAAACCCTGCGTGTGTCTCTCTCTCCTGGGGCCGCAGGCCCGGTCACTCCCAGCAGCTGCCTCCCGCCCTGGGTCACGGAGCTGCGGTCACCCCACTTTACGGGGACACCCCCCCTGCTCCCCCACCTCCTTGGCCCAACCTCGCCTGGCTCCATGGACCCCCTGTCGGGCACAGGCTGCTTCCCCGTAGAACGCCGACCCCCTTCCCTGGCACGTGCTGTGTCCTGCTCTGTGTGCCCGTCGTCCGTGTCACCGCTCGCACTTGGGGCGCAGCCTCCCCGACGCCCGGGACTCCTTCCTGTCATTCTGCCGCCGTCCTCAAGTAAACCGTGTGCCCTGCTGAGGACCAGCCGCGGGGAGGGCAGCCCCCCACAAACGGCCGCTTGGGGGGAGGGGGCCACCTGCGTCTGCGGGTCGTCCTGCTGGGGTCACACACCGGCCGCTGGCCGCCCCCCTAGTCGGCAGCAGATCCGAAAACAGCTACAAATGGCCGTCGAGGGGCAAGTGGGAAGAGTGACCAGGACAGGAGGCGGGGGTGTGGGCGGGGGGAGCTGTGTGTGGAACCCTGTCTCTGGTTCTCGCCTCCTGTCCTCGCCTCCTGTCCTTCTCTGCTCAGACGCCACCTCCTCAGTGAGGTGTCCCCTGGACGTCCCTGAGCCCCGTCCTTCTGTGCCCACATTCCTCCCAGTTCCAGACGTGAACTTCCCCTGAGGCCCCGCCTCCCCCTCACCCCCACTTATGAAGCCCCTTTTGGCCACAGAGTGAGAGAGGACGCACGTGAAAAGCCTACAGAACAAATGACCTTCAGAAGGAATCAAACTGGGGTTTCTGTGGATTTTCCGTCCTTTTCTCCTCAGTTCTGCCCAGGAAGGGGTGACAGGTGCCTCTGACAATTTCCAACAGCCGCAGGTGGGGACTCAGAAGAGACTGGAGGGAAAGGGACCCCAAGCGAGCGGGCCGCGGTGGCCTCAGAGCTGAGACGCCTCGCGGGGCTGGCTCTCAGAGCCCCGGGGCCCTGCCCCCCCCCCCATTCCCGCTGCCCAGGCTCCTGAGGCTGGGTCAGGGGCACAAGTGACCTTTCACACCCCAGACGGGCTGCGTCGTCTCCTCTGTCCTGCCTGCAGCGGGAGGGCGGGGGGAGGGGACGGGCCTGTCACCTCTGGGCCGCGGTGCCCAGAGGAGCTGGAGTGGAGGGGTAAAGGGCCCGTTTACTTTGGCTCCGAGGGACAATGTCAGCAGATGGTCTTTGATGGGATTAGCGGCGTAATCGCTAAGACCCTGGTAAATTGGAAAATGATCCATTATATTCCCGAACCTTTGGCGGCTTCAGCTCCCAGGGAGGGCGGGGCGGGGCCCGGGGGAGGGCGGGGCGGGGCCCGGGCCCCTCGTTTGAAAGGACCCCCTCTGGGCGCAGCCAAATCCCGCGGGGAGAATTGGGGAAGGAGTCGTTAGCGGTGTGAGGGGAGCACAGAAATGAGAATCCCCGCGTCCTCCACGGGGACCTCGGCCCACCGCCCCCTCGGAGGCTACAGCCCAGGGGCCCACCGCCCACTCCCCACCCCGCGGGAGGCGGGAGAGCGAGCCAGGCCAGCGGTGCGTGCGGAGCGGGAGTGTGACCCGGAGGTGAGGTGACAGTGAACCACTCGGCTCAATCCCCTCCTCGCACCTCCTCACCTCTGCTCCCCAGAGCCCCCTCCATCGGGGACTCTGGGCCAGCGGCCCCTGCGACACCCATTGGGTGTGACCGAGCAGAGGGGGCTCGGATGCAGGCTACAACTTGTTATCTACAGTCCGGACGTGTGACATCTTCCGTCACACGTCACTTTTCATGAAGAAGCTTCGATGTGCAGTGTTGGGACCTTGCAACGGCCAGGTGAGGAGGCGTCTGAACACCTGGCCAGCAGGTCCAGAGAGCAAGTGACGCGCCCACGGCCACCAGTGCCAGGAACGAAGGTTGACGACCTTGTGCCCTGGCAGCTGTCCGTGTCGGGGAACGGAAGTCTGAAATGTTCCTTCCACCAGCGCACACGTTAGTTCTCTGCTTCCATGCTCGTTTCCACAACGTTATTGTTACAGCCGTTCTGAACACGCACCTGGCAGCGAGGGTATCAGATTTAGAGAATTCTCTTGGGGGATTAAAAACCCAAACACGAGCAGTCAACACGTGCACTTTCCTATCCGTGGAGTTACTGCCACTCTCTGGAAATGAATGAGAAGACGGGGGACAGCTAGAAAGGCCGCAGGAACAACTCAGTTCCAAGTAAGATGCCAGTCACCTTCAAAGCCGACTCAGGGGACGAGGCTCCCGCCCGTGTGTGACTTCTATGTCGATGCACCGAGGGACATTTTAGTGTCATCTTTTAAAAGTGACGCTTTGTTACATGTTTACGTGGGATCACTCGAGGCCGACACAGGGATGCGTAGAGCAGGAGACAGGAGGGCAGCCTGGAGGCGGCGAGGTGCAGCCACCGTCCACCTCCCCACGTGCCCCCACTTTGAACCCCAGCTACGAAAATCAAAAAGCCGACGTGATATTCTGAGTTGGAAAAAAACGCTGCTCCACAATCCCCTGAGCAAGGAAGGGCGAGGCAGGCGGCTGCGGGGTTCCTGGGGTCACTGAGCTCACAGCCTGGGGGGGGGCGGTTTCCTCCCTCCCTCACCCTTCGGGGGGATGCCCAGTGGGTTGGGAGCAAGACTAGGCTCTTCCCTGCACCCTGCACCCGCCACCAAGCCGCCTCCGCCCAGACGGCCCTGCCAGGCTCGTCACCCGGGGCAGGGCCCCCCCTGAGAAGCCCTCTCCCGCCCCGTCCCCCGCGTTTCCCCCGCAGAACCAGCCCACGCCGCGCCCCCATCGGCCGCCGGCTCTGTGGGGCTGGCTCACACCCGCCCCACACTAGCGCTGGCGAAGGGCGAAGTGCTTGGGGTGCACTGGTCGCCCCAGCTAATCAGAGCTGGTCTCCTTCCTCCCCGCCCTCACGGTCTTTCCTCTGGAAGGACTTGGGCGACCCCGGCCCCAGGCTCTGCTTGTGTAAAGGAGGACGGGGCAGGGGGGAGGAGCGGGCATGGCTGGGCCCAGGCCACGCAGGGGGCCCTCCCCCACACACCGGCCCTCCAACAGCGGCCGGGGTCTGCAGTGGGGCCTATCCAGGTGGCCCCGATCCTGCTGCTGTTGGAGTCGCAGGTGCCCTGGGCCCAGCCAGCCCCTCCTGGCTGTGACTCCAGAACCCCAAAAGCAGCCCTGCCCTGCAGCTGGGGGAGGTGGGCTTGCTGGGTCCCTCCCTCCCTCAGGCAATGTCTCTGTGCCCCCGGGAGGCACAGCTTCCCCGCCGTCCTGCGGTCTCTCTACATCCCCTTCCCTGCCTCGGAGCCTCTCACTCAGACCGTCCCCCACTCCCGGTCTGCAGGCGCCTGGGACAGGCCCTGGTGTGACAGCCTCGCCACTGGCCGCGGGAAACGAAACCGGAGGCCTCAGGGCAGCATTGGGCACCTTGGGGAGAAAGCGAAGGGCTCCCCGCGCCCTGAGGGGCGGGGTGTCGGGGTGTCGGGGCCTGCGGGCCCTCCCACCCAGCTCAGGCCCCCATCCCACTCCAGGGTGACCCCCCCTTCTCCCCTGTCTGTCCCATCTCCCCTCTCCCGGCCTTGCCCTGCGCCCCTCTCCCCCGGCGCCTTCTGGTTATTAATTGCTGGGGTCCGGGACCGGTGGGGCGCTGCAGGCCCCCCAGTACCACACTCTGAGCCGGCCAGGGCTTCCCCGAGGCCCCGCTGGGCGCCGGGGACCCCGGGGGCCTCCGCAAGGGCCTCGGGGCCGGGCCCACGGACCCTGCGGAGAACTGTTCCCCCGCCCCCCCAAGAAGAGGGACCAGGGTCTGCTGAGCTTCATTTCCCGCGGGGGGCGGGGGGAGGGGACCCTCTGTGTCCGCGTGGCCAGCGGCCCAGTGGGGCCTGGACCCTCCCGCGGGACTCTTCGCCCGAGCCGGGTCCGGAGGGGGCGGGCGGCGGGGATCCCGGGTCCCAGCTCCCTCCCGCCGCCCCGTCCCCGTCCCCGTCGCCGTCGCCCTCCCCTCCCCCTCCCCGTCCGGCCCCGCCCCCCGGAGCGTCTCCTCGGCGTTTCCCGCCTGGTCCACAGTCACGGGAGCACCTCTGATGTCTTGGGCATGTTCCCTTTTTATTCCATTTAGCGTTATTTTATCTCTTTTGTTTTAACGTCCATTTCTTTGATCTTGCTTTTCCCATTTCCGGGCCTCTCCCCCGCTCTCCGCTCCCGGGGCGCCCCGCTCCTGCGCCCTGTCCCCTCCCGGCGCCCGCGGCGGGGTCGCGCGGCCGGGAGCGGAGCGACAGGCCGGGGGCGCGGGGAGGGAGGGCCCGGCTCGGGCCGGGCGGAGCGTCAGGCCGCGGTTCGCACGCGGAAGCCTCAGCGGCCGCGGGCCGTGGTCCGTGAGCCACAAGGACACGCTCGGAGCCGCAGGGGGCAGGCACACGTGTGACCCTGGCGCTCGCACCCCAACCCCCGCACGCGCGGCCGCACACGCGGCAGACGGGGCGACGGAAGCACGAGCCCCCCCTCACCCCGTCACACCCCACCCCCGCACCCCCGGGCTGGGGCTTTCAGTGCCGGCGCCGGCTCGGTCCCGTGTGCCCCTCCCCCTCCCGGGGGCGCCAGCAGGGGGGAGCGAGGGCCCTGTCTCCCCAGCAGGCACAACGCCCGCCCATGCGCAGCCCCCCAGGGCCCAGTACCTCTGCCCGGACCCCGGGGACGATGACTACACGATGAGCCTGGGGACCCGGCCCAGGGCCACCGGAGAGTCCCCAGGCCACCGGAGAGTCCCCAGGCCACCGGAGAGTCCCCAGGCCGCCAGCCTCAGACCCAGGGAACCCTGAACGAGGAGGGCAGAAGCTGCGCTGCCCCAGGAGCACGGCGCCATGTCGGGGTGCCGAGCGGGCGGGACGAGTGTGGCGGGGTGTGCTCCGTGCCACACGCGTCACAGGCCAGCACACGGACCATGGCTTGGCTGAGCAGGAGCAGAGGAGGGGCCCGTGGGCACCAAGACCCACCCAAGGGAGAGTGAGAAAAGCTCCCTCCAGCTCAGGCTGCTGTCACCGAGCTGGCACGCTGGCCCATGCCCCGGGGACGAGGTCTGGTCCCCTCTCCAGGGCAGGTGTGGCGTTTGGCACTTTGGGGGCTCTGGGGTGAAAGGCCGTTTGTGGGAGAGCCATCCGTACCTGTTACATCACAAAGCCACCCAGGGCGAGATCTGGGCGTCTCTAGGGGGGACCCTGGGGTTCTGGGTCTGGGGGTGGCCTGGACTGAAGCGGGGTGAGGGGCGGCCACCCGGGCCTGGGGCCTGGAGCAGGAGGTGTCGGCAGAGAGCACAAGCCTGGCATGCCCTGGGCGCGCCCCGCACCCCGACAGCTCCTGGCCGCCACGCTGGGCACAGGGCGGGCCGTGTGTGTGTGTGCGTGGGGGGTGTGTGGGGACACAGCCCGTCGCAGGGGGACGTGGAAGGAGCTGTCCACTGCACACACAGCTCCCAGGTTCGGAGCCCAGCTACCCCGCAGGGAGCCACACGCAGGAGCAGGAACGCTCCGGAAGAACGCGGCCCGGGAGCCCAGGACGTCCATCCCTCGCCCAAACACGCCCGCCACCCACGCGCGGACGGACGGCCGAGCCTGAGGACACTGCGAGGACGCTCCTCGCCAGGCCTGGCCGAGCCCGGACGGGGGCAGCAGGAGCGAGAGCCACTTTCTGAGCCCCGGGGAGAGGGCGCAGGCTCGGTCCCCGGCCGCTGGCTGTCAGTCCCAGGTCCCCCTGCCCTCGACAGGTGTCTGCTGCCCGTCCGCGCCTTTTTCCTTCACTCTCGTGGGTCTTGGCTGCTCTCTGGGTGTCCGTCTGGGCTCGGGGTGTCCGTCTGGGCTCGCGGTGTCTGTCCTCCTCCCCTGCCCCTCACTCTGTTATGTCACCACACGGGAACCCGTGGGTCCGGATTCAAACGCGTGTGGCAGGCGCAGGGCGGCTGGGGACGGAGCCCATCCATCCAGCCGGTCTCTACACGTTTACGCGATGACGATACATTGTTATTTCTGTGTAAAAATCTAAGTGCGGCCTTGAAATTTTGTTTCCTGTCGGTCTCTTGGCTGCTGTCTCTTGGGGTGTCTGTGTCTGTCCGTTTCTTTCGGGGACCTGACCCTTTCCTCGTGATACCACAGAGAGCAGGCGCCCTGGGGCCCGCCCCCGTTGGGGCGATCCCCACTACCCCCCCAGTAGTGCCTTCTCTGGAGCTGGCCTCAGGTGGGCAAAGGTGCTTCTGGGTCGGAGCCCGTGGGTAGCCTCACTGCCAGCGCAACCTGGTGAAGGAGGCGTTGACCGAGGCACAGGTGTCTCCAGGGACAAGAAACCAGCGTCAGAGCCCGTCACCCGGGGCTGGAGGCCCCTTCCCAGCAGAGTGGGGAGAAGGATGTAGGTGAGGCTCTGAACTCCCAGCCTCTGGTCGGCGGCCACCAAGGGCCGCCCAGGGGCTGTCCCGTCAGGCAGGGGAAGAGGTGCCCCAGGCAGCAGGGCAGGTCCTGGGGACAGCATGAAGGAGAAGCAGCTACAGCCGGGAAGGACCCGCTTCCCCCCAGCGCCTGGTGAGTGGGGCCTGAGGATGGAGATGGGGAAGGGGAGGGGGCCTGGGCCGACTGAGACCAGGCGCCTGGCGGAGGCCTGGAGGCCGGGCTGCCGCGCCCCCGCCCGCCCCCTGCACGCACGGGGCCCCCTGCGCGGAGCCCCCTGCAGACCCTCCCCCCTCTCTCCCTGTGCGCCCGCCCCTCCGTCCGCGACGTCTGCGCGCCCTCGAGCCGTGGGCCTGTCTCTCCCACCTCTGCGCCCCGGTTCCTGGCTCCGTCTGTCTCTGTTCCCAGGTCTCTGTCTCTCCAGCCCCCCACCCTTTGTTAGTGCAGAGGCTCCTCACCGAGCCCCTCCCCACTCTCTCCAGAGCAGGTCCTGCCACCCCCGGGGCTTCTTGTCCCCCCTAACCCCGCTGCCAGGGCTGAGACCCCCTCTTACGACGGCAGATCATTGCTGGTGCGAGGCTGTGAGGGGCCGGAGCCCGTAGGGGGAGGCGAGGGGGGGAGGAGGGGGAGGCGGAGGGAGGAGTAAATAATCCCTTCCCATTCAGCAGATATAGGTTACCCGATTTGCATATATGCTAATCACGCTGTAATTACCCTGCTGTTCTGGCCTGCGCTGGAGTTCTATAAATACACGGGGTGGCGGAGCCGGGCGGCGACACCCACATGGCAGGGTCCGCGCGGAGCTGCGTGCGCACCGCCTCCCGGGTGGGGGTTGGGACACACCCCTCACGGCGCCCAGGCCGCCGCCGGGGGGGGGGCCTCCCCGCGTCTGGAGGAGCGGAGCGGAGCGGTGCCCGGATGAGAAAACGTGCTAGCGTGTCTCATTCACTGTGGGTATCAACACCGCTATGAATAAGTTACTATTTTTAGAAAAGTCAAAGATTTCCCCAAATTAGCAAGTTAGCTATCATCGCCCGGGTGCCAGCCCTCCTACAGGCCCACGCTTTGGGGTGCAGGCGGTGGGGGTGATGGCACGAGGCCGCCTCCATCTCCCAGGCCTGTGAGATGAGCTGGTTAAGAACGGGCTGTCTATGGGGGGAGAGGGGTGACTCCCCCTCCCCAAGTCCCCAAGTCCCCAAGTCCCCAAGTCCCCCAGTCCCCAATTCCCCAGGCCCCCGCCCCCCCTGCTCATGGGCCCCCCCCCCCGCACATCCCCACTCCCCGGCGGGCTGGGGAAATGCTGGCGGAGCGGTGCAGATTTGGGGGTGATGGTGGCAGAAGTGGGGGGAGCTGGGAGGAGCACGAAAGAGCGATCCACAGCTGTCTGCTTTTAATTATAATTATCCCCTGCCGCTGCTTCCTGTCTGGCTAATGAGGGGGGGTTCGTTTTCCCCCCTCCCTTGGCTCCCCCTCCCTCCTTTCCCTGGAACCGAGGGGTGGAGTGCGTTGGGGTCCTCCTCCCCTCCTCCCCCGGCCCCCGGTTACGGGGAGGAAGGCAGACTCCAGAGGCTGGTGACAGTGCGAGGAGCTTGGCGGGAACAAAAGAAGGACAGGTTTGGGTTGCTGGACACGTCCCAGGGCTGAAGAGACCCCCCCATTCCGCCGGCACCCCCCATCCGCCCCTCGGCCCCCCAGACGAGGAGCCGGTGCCTGCAGCCGGTGAGAAAGGGGTGAGAGGGAGCCCTGGCCTGGAGGGGAGGGGTGGGGAAGGGTGGGGAGCTGGGGTGCAGGCCTAGTCTCAAAGGAGCTTTATTTCTGAGCTAGTGAAGCAGATGTAATCAAGGGGAGAGCAAAATAATTGTAATGGGAGGGACGAGGGGAGGGGCGGGCCCGGGCTGGACTTGGGGGACTGGGCCAGGACACGGCTGAGGACGGGGGGCGGGGGCCCTAAGCGGGGTGGGGGGGGAGGTTGGTCGCCTTCCCCCAGCTCCCCAAAGTCTTCCTACTTCGGGGTGAGGAAAGAGGGGCCGGGTCTCCAGACTCTGCCCCTCGCCCTGGGGTCCCTCTTCCAGAGCCTGGGGACAGCCCGGCGGGCGGGAGGTGGCTGGGAAGGCACCGGGGAGCGAGAGCCACCCCCCCCCGCCCCGCCCAGCCGAGGGAGGCTGAAAGCCGCGGGGGAGGGCGGGGGAGGGTGAGAGCCGGAGCCTGCGGAGACTCAAGTGGCCTCCAGGTCTGTGGGACAAAAGTTGGAAGGAGATTTGTGTATGAGAGAGGAGGGGAGGGGGCCTTGGGGAAGGGGGGGCTTTGACAATGAACTTGAGACAAACTTCATTAGCATGCAGGCCTGCTGTCTGTCACGTCCAGCTCAGACTGAGTTCCCACGCAGGCCGGGGAGAGTGGGAGGGAGCAGGAGGGGGGCTGGGGGGGGCCGGAGGGAGAAAAGAGGCCCGACCGTTGACCATTGTGCCAGTCCGGCTCCAGCCCGCCCCCCCCCGCCCCGAACGTCAGGCCCGGGCCCTGGAAACCAGCCCCCCCCCCCGCGCCCTGCCCCCCTGAGAACAGGATAATTTATCTCCCACTTTGAATGTGTGGTCCCGCCCCTCCCCTTCCCTGCACAGATGCCCGGCCGGCCTCCACCGCCCCACCTGTCCCCCTGCAGCTCCCGGCCTCGTCTTCCAATTGTCACTCTGTCCCTCCCGAGTCAGACCTGGCTGGAGCGTCAGTGCAGCTGACAGGGCCGGGGGCCGGGGAGGTTTGGGCAGAAGGGACCGGGCGCCCGGACCCTCCCAAGGGCAAGCGGAGTCCTTGGCTCTGCCTCGGCCCACTCCCCGCCCCTCCGGACGCGCGCAGCCCCGAACCCCGCTCCCACGGTCCCTGGCCACTCGAGCTGGAGGGGGGCCGGGGAGAGGGGTGTCCGCGTGCCCCCTCTGGGGGCGAGGGCGGCCGGGGGAACAATAGCATCCCTGGCCCCTCTTGCGGCCGCCTCAGGGTGGGGGGCGCGGCGGGAGGCGGTGGGACCCCGTCCCGCAGAAGGGGGCCGGGGAGGGGGCTGCTGTTGGGGCGCTGGTGGTGTCTCCAGACAGGGGCAGCACCCCCTTTTCGCTGCCTTTCCAGGAAGAGCAGCGAAAGAAAGAAAGAGAGGCAGCGAAATTCCTGAATGGAGAGACGGCTGCTACGTCATCAGCAGAGCTGCGCCCTCAGGCCCGAGCGGCTGGGGCCGCGGAGACGCGGCCGGTGGCGGCGGCCGCCGCGCAGCCCCACGCAGCCCGTCCTCACGGAAGCCCGGTGAGTGGCCATCGGGGAGTCTCAGCCCCCAGACAGCCGGGCCGGGGTGAGAAGAGAGCCCCTCAAATCAGTCAGGGCGCCCTAAGCGCCCTCCTGTTCCATGGATGCATGGAGGCGGCAGGGAACCTCAGGAAGGAAAGGCTGCCGGGAGGTTCAGGGGTGACCGAGGGGTGAGGCGTGTGTGTGGAGGCGTCGGCGGCGGGCGGGGCTTCACGCCTGGCTCCCCACATCGGCCAGGCTGCCTCCTGGGGTCCCAGACAGCCTCCTGGTCCTCCTCCCTCCCCTCCCCGGTGGCCGACTGGGAGACAGGTCGCTAAGTTTGTCAGTGGGATCGGGGGTGGGGGGGACCGTAGGGTCGCAGTGCGACTGACCCCCTTAATCCGGCCGTCCCTTGTCTCCGCCGGTCTGGTCGTGGCCAACCTCTCCACGCGTGCGTGGGAGGCTGGCGTGGAGGGCAGCTGGAGGGCGGGGCCGGCGGTGGGGACGTGGAGGTGGCAGGGCAGAGACAGGGGGTCTGGGTCTGGGCTGCTGGGCTCCCCTCCCTCACTCTGGCCCTCTCCGCCCAGAGCCACCCGGGTGTGGGGGAGTGTGGGGGAGCACCGAGTCTGAGGGACAAGGGAGGAGGGGAAGGGAGGCATCTCCCAAAGGACAGAGACCAGAATGAGGGGCGAATCCAAAATCACATAGGATCCGGGTGAACTGCATCCCCGTCTCCCTGCCTCCCAGGGCCGGCCGGCGGGGAAGGGGCTGGGGGCGCTGAACGACAGACAGCGGGGTGCCGGGAGCCAACGCTTAGGTTGGGGGGGGCGGGGAGAGAACCTCCCTCTAGCCCTCATCAGACCCCTCTGAAGGTGGCTCGGCTGTTTAATTCCTTGTTGATTTTTTTTTAAAGACGAGCCAGAGGGTAGAGGAAAAGGGCCCTCTTCCCAGCCCTGGTCCCCCACACGGTGCTTTCGGGGGGCCTGGCTGGGGCCGTGCTGGGCGGTGAGGCTGGCGGCCAGCAGACCAGTTCTGGCACCCCAGAGGTCGGGTTTGTGGGCGAGGCCGAGGCTGCCAGCCGCCACGCATGCACACGCATGCTCCCTGCCCTGGGCCGCGTCCGGCCACCACGACCCCTGCGCGTGTGTGTTTGGAGGGGGAGGCGGCTGCAGGGCAGAGACCAATGGCTCCAGTGTCCCCTGACCCTGGTGTGGATGCAAGGAGGAGCCAGAGGTCCCCCCCCCACCCCGCACCTGTGCTTATCCTCTAGCAAGTCTGCAAGTTGGGGTGCGGCCCCTCCACTCGGAGGTATGGAGTGGAGGGGCCGGCCGGGCAGCGGCCGCGGGTCAGGCGGGCATCCGTGGGTGGTGGAGGGCAGAGGGGCCCGCGGGGACCCTCCCAGGAGCCGGCCTCGCATGGAAGGCTGTCCCCGCTCGCGGGCACCCCGTTTCTCTGACTTCCCGGGCATTCAGGCAGGCTGTCCTCTCTACTTTAAAAAATGAAGAATTAGTTGTGGCACTGAGTTGGAGGTAGAATAATTTGCCAACTTATGCATCACACGCACGCACGCACACACACGCACACACACGCACACACACGCACACACACCCCTCTCGGTGTTTTGGGAGCAGGTCACCCGTGTCATACGTGTCTGTTCTGCCAAATCGTAATTTAGCCTGGAAGCACAATGCTGGGAGGGGGGACGATTAAATATTGAGACTGGTTTCCACACCCCACGTTAAAATAAAAATGACTGCTCTCTGAGCACGGCTTTTGTGTCTGTGGAAAGACGAGGGGAGGCGGAGGCAGAGATCTGTGGGCAGCAGCCGTGGGGCTTGGTGCCTCCGGGTTGCGTGAGGGCAATGACAGAGGTGGGGAGAGCTGGGGACACAACCCAGTGTCTTCAGTGCGTGGCAGGCCTGATCCTAGCAGACAGACGCCGCCCCTCGCCCCATCCTTCCTCCTGTCCCGAGTGTGCCTTCTGGCAGGGCGCGGCCAGGAGCAGCAGGACTCTGCGCGGGGCGGTCCCCTGGGCAGGCGGCCGCTCCCCTAGATTTAGGCTGGGAGGGCCGTCCCCGGGGCTCAGTTCAAAGCCCTGGGCCCTAAGGTCGTGGGTGGAGGAGCAGGGAGGTCGTCAGGGTGGAATGGGTTAGCAGTTCGGGCAGATGGAGCGGAATGGCTCACACACACACACACACACTCGTATGCACACTCACGCACACATGCATGCAGGCACGCACACACGTGCACACGCTCACACATGCACACACACGTATGCACACTCATGCACACTCACACATGCACACACACGCCGGCCAGGCCTTTCTCTCCCGCTCTCCCCCCATGCGCCCCTACAGCCCCGCGCTCTGCCGGCCGGAGAGCGGGGCCTGGGCCGCGCAGGCCCCGAGGCCGGGGGCTCCAGGAGGAAGCAGTCGGTGAGCGACGGGGCGCTGGGCGCTGGGACGAGGCCGCTGCCCACGCCGCGGACTTAACCTTTGCCTTCTCCTCCTTGGCAGGAGCTGGGCACCCACGGAGAAGAGGCCCTGTTCGTTTCCGGTGGCATCGTAGGTGGCCGCCCCAGCTTCTGGGGTATTTGCTTTCTCGTTCGTTCCTTTCCGAGGGTGAGGTGGGTGCGGGTGCGGGAGGGGAGCACAGCTGGCCGCCGGCTCCCACCCCTGGCTCTTCCGGCCGCCGCGCCGGCCCCATCGCCAGGTAGCAGGGCCTGTGCAGCCACTGGCCTTGGGGACGGGGCCAGGTGGCCGGAGATGAGGGGCTGCCCAGCGCCCAGCTCCAGCTCTGCGCGAGAGAAGCGGGGTTCCGGCCCTCTCCCGCTCTCACCGGCTCCTGAGCGCAGGGCCGGACGCCCGTGGACCCCGGAGGAGCGCGCGCATGCGGAGGACAGCGGCGATGCCTGCTCCGCCGGCGGAGGCAGGAAAGGGCGGAGTGCGGGCTGCGGTGAGTGGGGGCCAGGGGCGCCGAGGGCGCTGATGGGCATGTGTGCCAGGGCGGCCCCCGCGAGGTCGGGAGGTGGAACCGCTGGAAGCATCAGTGGAGAAGCACCCGCACCTTAGGGCCCAGCTGCTGGCCGTGTGCGCACGCGCGTGTCTGCGCGCACAGGCCTCGCGCGCGCGCGCGCGGTTTGGCCCCTCAAGGAGACCATTTGCGGGTGGCCGACCCTCTGTCAGCTCTGTCACCCCCTCCCCCGACTTCCTAGGGCTCGCAGGCACATGAGCAGTGCGTGGCTTCAGGGGCAGGACTGGGCGCGGGGCCGGGAGGCAGTGCCCGGACAGGCCGAGGGATTCCGGGCCGGCCTCTGACAGGAGGAAGGGTCCCGCGGGTGGGGTGGGTGGTGGTATCCCAGGGACAGAGTCTTCCAGATCACGCCTCCATGCCCCCAACCTCATCATTGGCCTGTATGGAGATTGAAATATATATAATTTTTCCCACCACTTCGGCGTGTTTCAATACCAGTCCCTGCTCTTATTTGTTGCTGCCCCGTACACAATGCAAATGCTCCGTAGCAGAGAAGAACGTAGGATGACGGGTATCAGAAGGACGCACAGGGGGGACAGCGCAGATCTGGGGACCCGCCCGCCCCACAGGCAGCTTTAATCCGCATCTTCAGGGCACATGAACCTGGTAATTGAAACAAAGAAAACATTTGCTTTTTATTTAATTTCCTGAGTATTTCAAGAGAGTGGCTTAATGCCAAAGTGTATTTCGGGACCCACATTCGAGAAATCTGTCCACAAGCTGCGTCCCACGGCCTCGTGGAGGCCGAGTTCCTTCGAGTTCCATCCGCGCCCCTTCCGCGCCCCTCCCGGCACGCACACAGCGAGTGGGCGCGCGGACCTGCGGGTGGGGGCAGGGGCGGGAGGGCCGCTGGTGGAGGATGCGGGCTCCCAGGCCCACCCCGATCAGCGAGGCAGCCCCTCAGAACGTCCCTGGAAGGACTCGGGGTGGGGGCTGCAGACCAGCGTTCGCAGGACGCTGCGGGGCCTTGCCTGTGCTGGAGGAGGGGGCCTTCCTAGGGCGACGCTGCGGTGCCACGCAGAGGGGACCGATGCACGGGGTCCCCTGCAGCGCTCACGGCGCCTCTGACGGGCCTGTCCTGTCCGATCCTACATGGCAGAAAGGGTTCCTCTGGTGAAGAAACTAACTACCCCACGGCACTGCCAGAGGGCACTCAGCAGACGCTCCCCTTCCCCTCCCGCACCCATCACTGACCCCACGGGACACGCACTTCGCCAGAGCCCCCCGCACCCACCCGCAAGGCTCCGGGGGTCGCGCAGGCGCCCGCACACGCGCGCAGGCGCCTTTGTACGCTGGAAGCGATGCGATGCCCGTGCTTTGGGCGTGCGTTAGGTGCGGAGGACGAGGCATCTGTGGGTTCCCCTCGGCCCGCGAGGCGGGGCTGTCCCACTGGCCGCCCCGAGTGGTTTCTGTTGCGAGCCGGGAGCGGCTTGGCTGAGCTGAGCACGCAGACCCCGGCAGCCTGGCGCCCACACTTGTCCGCTCCCTGCCCCTCCGCCTCCCCCTCCCTCTCCCCTGGAGTGAGGACGGAGGCCCCGCCCCCTCTGAGCAGGGCTGGGGGCTCTGCAGAGTTCCAGGACAGCTCAGCCCGGCCCCCCTTTCTTTTGTGGGGCCTCCTTGAATTTGGACACTGCTCAGACCAGGGCCACCGAGAGAGGCAGAGAGGGTTGATTGGATGATTCTTTATAGAGCTAGTTGGGGAAGTTTAGAAAGGTACCCATTTTTCTCCTGGCCCCGTCCAGCGGAGTCTGAATTTGGCCAGTAGGGGTGGGAACGGGGGTCTCCGCTGGGCAAGGAAACCTTTCCGCCCTCCCCCCACCCCCACAAACACACAGCAATGGCTGAAAGAGAAGTGAGGTTCACGCTCGCCCCAGCTGCCTCTTGCCGTGCTGTCTGGACGGCCCTGGCCAGGGCCAGGGGCTGTGGGGGGTGCGCCCGGGCCCCACGAAGGGCGGGGGACTGGGTTGGGAATTGGTGACAGAGAAGACAGGGGACAATGCTAGCTAGCACGACGGCCCGCTCGTTCCCACAAGGCGACCCCAGCCTTCCAGGCACTGAGTCGGGGGAGGAAGAAGGAGGTGAGGGCTTTGCTCGTGGAGCCTTTCAGGGGTCTTGTGGGAGGCCCCCTGGGAAAATCTGTGCAGGGGGGAGTTGGTGGTGTGTCTGGGCGAGGGTGGGCCCTGTTTACGGCTGCTGGATTGTCTAGAGGACGTTGGGGGCCCTTGAAGGGGTGGGAGCTGCTGTGCCGAGGGACACTGGAGGTTTGTGGGCACAAAGAGGAGAGGAAGGGGGCCGACATCCTCTGGGGCTGGGAAATGCACGTAGCAGCACCCCAGTGGGTGGATCTGCCCGTGAGTGTTTGGGGGAGTGTACCCCGGTGAGTGTTTGGAGGAGCGTTCCCCCTATAAGTGTTTGGAGGGAGTGTACCCGGGTGTTTTGGGGAGCGTTCCCCCATGAGTGTTTGGGGGAGCATTCCTCCTGTGTTTCGGGGGAGCATACCCCTGTGTTTGGGGGAAGCGTACCTCAGTGAGTGTTTTGGGGGAGCATACCCAGGTGAGTGTTTGGGGGAGCATCCCCCCTATGAGTGTTTGTGGGAAGCGTACCCTGGTGAGAGTTTTGGGGGAGTGTTCCCCCGTGAGTGTTTGCGGGGAGCGTACCCCGGTGCTCCCTCGTGTTCCATTCTGAGTTGTGGGGGCACCTGGGAGGGGCCAGGAGGAAACAGTAGGGAGTGGGCACTGTCTCTTTTCTTCCCTCTCTGCGGTGGCCGGTGCACTCCCAGCTCTGGGAGGGTGAAGGATGAACACTGTGGAAGCTTCTAGAAGGCCCTTCCCTGGAGCCCCTGCGGCCCTGTGGGCTGCCAGGCGGGGAAGCTCTTCCGAGCGGGCGCGCCCTGGGGAGGACCCAGGCTGGAGGCCCCAGGCCGTCTGCCCAGCTCCACGCCATCTGGTCGGGAAGCTCGGAGGCTCCTGGGCGGCGCGTCTGGAAGTGTCCCCCCACCTGGCATCCCGCAGCCGTCACTCGGACATCTTCCAGCCTCCGAGGGGAGCCCCAGATGAGACGCGCTGGGCCTGGGCTTGCCGCTGACCCAGGCAGACGGCGGTCAGGCCCCGCTCCGTCCTCCGCCGCACGGAGGCCCGCCCCTGGAACCGACGAGGCGATCTGGCCGGGCGTGGTGGCCGAGTTGGGGCACCTCAGAGTGTACCCTTGTTGGCCTGGTGTGCGAGGATCGCTGGTAATAGGAGCAGCCGGTATGCAGTGGAGGGACCGCGCCAAGTTTCTAAGTCGTACGTTTTTTTTTTTAGGTAAAGGGCCAGAGAGTGGGGTCGGGGAGGCTGCGTCAGTTTGGGACCAGGGGCCAGGGACCAGGGACCCGGGATTGAACTGCCTCCTGGTAGGCGCACGGCGCATCTGGGCGCCGGCCGCGGGCTCTCGGGGAGCTCCCCGGAGCTGGGGCAATCCGGGTGCGCGTGCGCGTGCGGGCTGGCCGGTGCCGCCAGGGTTGGGACGCGGCGCTCTGCGGCTCTGGTTGTCCGGGTTGACGGGAACCAGGTGGGGAAAGGCTGGACTCTGAAACCTTGTAGATGGCGGGGTCCTTCTCCCCGTGACCCCAGCCCTCCAGGAGGTGGAACGGGGTGGGGGCGCGCGGCAGGACGGGAAGGCGCTAGCAGAGGCCTCCGCGGCTGAGTCCCGTCTGCGCGCGTCGCCCCGGCTGATGCCGGCTGGGGTCCCCCGGCCTCCCCCACCTGGAACTCGGGTGCTGCTAAGAGGTTGCGGGGACACTCCCGTTTCTGCACGACGGAAACGGGGGCCCGGCCTCGCTCGGACCCGCTCTGCCGGTGGGAGCCCCAAACCTCCGGAATGTCGCCCTCACTGTGTGGGACTGACAACCGACGAGAAAGATGCCCGTCCCCCCTAAAAAGTTAGGACCAGGGTCTGGGAGCAGTCGGAACCGGGGAGCACACAGAGTATGAGAGGAGGCAGGTGGGGGGCTCTCGGCACCTGGCCGTCTTGTCCACCTTAGAGCCCCCGCCCCCCGGTCCTGCGCGACGCGCCAGAGCCTCGGCGGCGGACGTGGGGCCTCCGGGGAGCGCGAGGCCGCGGATCGCACCGCACTCGGCGGAGGGCTGGAGACGGCCGGCGGCTGCGGGTTGGGAGAGGCCGCACGCGCTGGAAATCAGCTCACGGACGTAGTGGTTCCTCCCCGCTCCCCGGCCCCCTCCCCCCGCCCCGTTCTCCCGAGGAGGGGCGCCCCAGTTGCGCGCTGGGGCTCGACCGGGGGCGGGGGCGGGGCGGCGCGGCGGTGACGCGCGAGGCGGCGGCGCCAATCCGGGGCCGGCCCGGGGCGCGAGCGTGGAAGGGTGAATGAAAAGTCCGGAGCCGGAGCGCGCGGCGGCCAGAGCGGCGGCGGAGGCCGCGCGGGGAGGCGCCGGGCCGGGGCGCCCCGCGCGCGGGAGAGCACGGATGGGCACCCCCCGGGCTCCACGTAAGTGGCCTGGCTGGCTCGGGGCGCGAGGGGGCGAGCGCCTCGGAAACCCGAGCGTGCCAGGGCCGGCCGAGCCCCGCACCCCGCTCGGGGCTCCCGCGACCTGCTGGGCAGTCCTCGTTCTGGATGGGGACCCCCGCCCGCCCCTAGGGCGCCCCTCGCCGAGGACCGCGGGCCGCCTCCGCCGCCCTGGCTGGTTTCTGGAGCTCTTGGTGCAAAGCCGCCTCTCGGGGGCGGCCCGCGGGGCCTGGGGCTCGGCTCGCCCGTCCGGCCGCCCCCCCACCTCCCGGCCCCCTTCCCGGGGGTGGCTGTGCCCTCGCCTTCCTTCCGGGCGGGGCTCGCGCGGGAGTCCCCGGGTCGCCCCGCCCCGCCCCCACGATCTCCCTGCCCCGGGGTTGCCGGGGTTTCCCTGTTCCCGCTGGGGGGCCTCCAGGGTTCGCTCCCCGCGTCACTGCCCGCGCCCCCTCCCGTCGGCGGCGGAACCGGCCCTCTCCGCGCACCGGCTCCGCTCGGCTTCCGCCGCCCTCTGGGCTGGAGACGCGGTGGGGCCGGCCCCCGCCTGCCCCCGGCCCGCGCCCACGGCCCCGGGGCAGGCGCGGGCTGCGGGAGCGCCCCGCATCCGCCCGAGCAGGGCCGTGGGGATCCAGCGGGGCCTCGCCTGGGGCCTGCGGGCCGCCCGGGGGGCGTGAATCTCCCGCGCGTCCCTGTGCCCCGAGACCCGCGGAACTCCCGCTTCCGGCTGGGGTGCGGAGCTTGGGGGCCCCGGCCCAGGCGCGGTGCCCGGACGTGGACGCCGCTGGCCGGCGCGTCCGTGTCGCCGAGCCGCTGAGTCCTTCGGTCTGGGGACTCCGTTTCCCTTTTCGTTCCCTCATCCGCCCCCCAGTCCCTTCCCCCACCCCTACCGGCGGGCGAGCGGCAGACGGCGGCGGCCGGGAGGCTGCGCGGAAGAGGCGGCGGCGGCCAGGAGGCGGGGTTGGTTGTTATCTTTGGTTATCTAGCTGTATGAGTGGTGTGCAGTCTTCATAAAGCTAGATAACCGAAAGTAAAAATAACCCCATGCACTGCGCAGACGGGCCCCTGGGAGGCGGCGGCCCGGGCTGGGGGCGGGCGGGCGGGCGACTCGGGGAGGCCTGAGCCGGGGCCTGGAGCCGCGGGGACCCACGGGCCGTGGGCGGCGAGCCGAAGACCCGCGGCCCGCGGGCCTCGAGACCGCACCGCTCGGGCGACCTTCCACCCCCACCCTGGTCCGCGCCGGGGGAGCCTCCGCTCCTTCCCCTTAGCCAGGTGCAAGGTCTTCCCCGCCGCGCTGGGGGAGGGGAGGAGGGGAGGGCGCCTGTGGCTCCCTCGCCGGTGGCCCTGCCTGGCTGTCTGCGGACGGGGTCACCGCAGGGAGGACTGTGGAGACCTAGCCGCAGGGTTGTCCGGGGCTCGCGGCCGGCCCAGGCCTCGCCCTTGGGTGCTGGCGGCAGTTTTCTGCAGGCTCCCCGCCCTGGTGCCGGGGTGGGGGCTGAGCACGTCACCTGAGGACGCTGGTCTTTCCGGCGATGGCCGCCCCTGGAGCCGTAGACGTCTGTCCAGCTCGGTTGGGAGCTGGGTGGCGAAGCTGAGACAGGTGGAGTAGGGCTGGAGGTGCGGGGGTGGGGGGGAAGCTCGCGAAGGGGCCAGGGGCTGGGGGAGCCTTTCCCCCCCGCTGGGCTCTGGGGCCCTGTCTCCTGACAGCCCGGGACCCGAGTCTGGTGTCTCGAAAGCTTCTCATGCCAGCTTTGTTCTCACTTCCAGGAGGGTTGAGTTGGGGTCCTCCGGGACCCCCACCTTCCCAGCCGTCCTCAGGCTCAGCACTCATCTCCAGGAGCAAAGGGCCTCGAGGGGCTCCAACACAAAGGAATTTGGGGCTTAGTATTTCTGGTGCCCGAAGAAAGCAAAGAATTAGAGATTAATCGGGGCCGTTTCTGAAAGAATCCATTTATCTGGCATGACCCAAATATTTTAAGCGAAAGGGTGTTTAGGCGCAGCTGAGAGGAGCGAGGTCGAGAGCCACCTGGTAGAATAAAAGTAATGGGTGGCCGAGCTGTAAACGCCCCTGGCCCTCGCTACCCCTCCCGGCCCCAGGGCAGGCCCACCGGGGACAAGAAGGGGGCAAGACGGGGGCGGAGGGCTGGCAAAGGGGCCTTGGACTGACTCCCCCGTTTCCAGTGCGAAATTCACATTTCCTCCCAGGAACCGAGTTTGTAGCGAGAGGATTATAATCCGATCCGGTAGTATGTGGGAGACGACCTGAACCGGAACACTGGGGCTTCGGAGAGCCTAGGGGGGCGGCTCTGCTCCTTCCCTCTGAGGTGTGGAGGGGGGACCCTTGCTTTTTAAGCTGTTTGGAATTTTTCGGGTTTTTTTTTTGTGTTTGTTTGTTTGTTTGTTTGGGGAGGGAGGCAGTGGGGGGCAGGAGGCCGGAGAAAGGCGCAGGCTGGGGGCAGGGACTAATACCCCGAAGGCCCGAGCCCGTAAGGCTGCCGGCGGCCGTCCACACCGCACCACTCCCCGACAGTGGTGTCCTTTGATCCGCCTACACGGTGAGGTCGCTGTTTTTAACTCCGTTTCACGGATGACGAGCCACAGGCCAACGGTGTTGCTAATATCACACCCTGGTTTCAGAGCCAGGCTTTTCCCAGTGCTCGCCATGCTGCCGGCTGCGGGAGGGTCTGGGGAGGGCGAGGGGACAGGGGACGATGACCCGAGGAGGGGCAGTGGCGGGGGGCGGGGACCAGCGTGGGGGAGGGGCAGGGAAGACCCCGCGAGGCAGGGCCTGCTGGTGACCAGGGGCTGCTGAGGAGAAGCACCGGGAAAGATAACCTTCTTTTCTTTTTCTTTCTTTATTTTTTTGACTTCTCACGTTGCTGGTTGGAGGTGGGTGCTTGGGACCTGCTGGCGCTAGTCCGCAGGAGACCTAGAACCTGTGTGACGGGCACGGCCTGCCGGGCTCACGCCATGGTCTGCGGGCACGTGTGACGGGCAGAGGCTCCAGGGCACTGGGGGTGAGGACTCCCATCCTGCAGATCAGTGTCTCAGTGGGGAGGGGGATCGAGGCCAGGAGGGATGCAGGGGCTGGGGGGGGAGGGCGAGCCTCTGCCTGCGGGTGAGTGGGTGGGGTCGGCGGGAGAATGACAGGTGACTGCGTGTCTGCGGATGAGGGTGAGGCGTGCGTGGCGTGTAGCCTCGTGTGAGTCTGCGTGAGTGTGGCCCACGCTGGGCAGGGAGCTCGGCTGTGACATCAGGGAAGCCTGGCTATTTCCAGGTACAAATCTGCCCGGGGAACAGACACTCTGGGATTTGAGGTTTTTTTCCAAATGCAGACATCACAGGGACACCACTGAGTCCTGCCTTCCGCCTCCCCCCAGTGTTCATAGGAAATCACACCCTCTCGGCTAAGCCCAGGAGCAGTGACGGAGTGGTGGGGGCGGGGGGCAGGCAAGCTGGGGTGAGGGGGCTGGAGACTCAAGTGTCGTGTCACCAGCTATCCCCCTCCCCTCACCCTGAGACACATCTTTCCTGATTCTGGGCATCGGAAGGGCGTTGTCGAAACGCCCTTCCGATCGTGAGAACCGGTCTTGAGAATCGGTGGTGAGGATCGTGGCAGCCAGCAAGCCCGGGGAGGGACAGACGTAGAAAGCGCGCACGTGAGCGGGCCCAGGTCCACGCTCGGGGGCGTGACTGGCGCAGACTTCTGAGCCTGGCTTGGGCCTGCTCACACCAGCGCTGTGAGGCTGTGTGTCCACAGGTGGCACCTGCAGCGAAGGACGGATCCGTGTGGACGTGGACGTGTCACGACGCCTCACGCCGCCGCCGGTGGAGAGTGGTCTGCAGACTGCGCGAGGAGGAGCTCCGGGCCGCAGGGCTGACCCCGGAAGGCGCCAGGGCAGCCCGTGGGCGTCCCCTCCACCGAGGTGCTCAGAGCGGTTAAACCTGAGGAAGTCCCCCCAGCTGGGGACGCGGCAGGCAGTGTCCGAGCCTGGGCAGAGGGAGCCCGGTCCTTGGGAAGCCAGGTAAGGGGAGAGGCTGCAGTCCCCGCCCCCGCCCCTGGCAGGTGGCCGCTGCGTCCTTCTCTTTGAAGGATCTTGTGGGTCAGAGAGGCCTTGCGCTTGGCAGACTGACTTACGTAGGAAAGGAGATGTGGCACGCGTAAATGACAGCTCCAGGTTGGCTCTGTCCAGCTTCTAGAGTTACTAAAAACGCAGTTTATTGGATTAAGAGACCGGCCAGGTCGTGCGTGGGCACAGGACCTGCCTACCAGCACGCAGACTTTTCTGCATCCCGAGTGCCTTGTTTCCTGTGCTCTTGCCTCCCCCCCAGGTTGGTGACCCCCCCAGAGGAGCGCCGGCCCCTCTGCGTCTCTGCATCTGGAAATCCTGGGGGGGGGGTGTTCCCGAGGTCTGGGCGTCAGCATGGTGACATGTGAGTCTTCACCTCCTTCCCAGCCGATGTCCTGGGCACAGGTGGCGTGCTCCCTCCCGCGGCCCTCCCCTGGCTGCCGGGACCTCAGAGGTTTGGGGGGCAGGGCACTGTCTCACCCAGAAGCAGGAGAGGCCAGCCTCCCTTGGGGATAAGTGCATTGAGGTTGGTGCTTTAAATCGCTGGAGGGAGAGAGGAGAATAAAGTATGAAAAACCTTCGCAGAGCTCGGAGGAAAGGGAGGGGTGGGGTTTCGCAAGGTGAAGGCAGGTGGGCGCCCGTGGAGACAGTAGAGGGGTGAGAGAAAAGGGGAGCCCTTCCTCGCTACCCAGGCTCTCCCAGGGCTCGGAGGGACACCCCCTCCCCCTGCCCTAATCCCCCATTAAGGCCGCTCTGAGTTTGTTATGACAGGGGCTGAGGGCGGCTGAATTGCTGTTTGCTGTGTCTGCTAATTGGGCTGAAGGGCTGGGATCTGGATCCTGAAAGGGACCATTGTGGCTGTTTACCTTCCACAGCCGCCTCCCGGGGGGCCTTCTGGGCGAAGGGGAGCAGCGCGCCCTCGGGGCTCCGCACCCACTCCCCGTCAGCGCACCAGGGGCTGGGCTGGGTGGGCAGCTCGTCTTGCGGCCTTGGGGTGCTTTGAGCGGCCCCAGCCCAGGAAAGGCGAGCCCAGCACCGGAGCCGTGGGGTCCTCGGGAGCGCCATGAGAGGGGTCCCAGGCTCGTCCTCGTCCCCTTCACTCCTTCCTCCTCAGGGGGCCCCCGCTTTGCCTCTTCCGCCCCCTGCCCGGCCTGAACCTCCTACATCTGCTTCCTTCCCGGCCGGGGGTTTTGGCCGGGTTGTGCACGGCAACCACCTGGGTGCTTTAAAAATTGCCGCTGTTTGGGTCGGGCTCAGACCCGTGGAACCAGGACGTCTGGGAATGAGGCCGGGGCCTCGGTGTCCTTTAAAAGCTCCCTGGGCGTCTCCAACGGGCGGCCAGGGCTAAGAGCCACGGACAGATGGGCTTGTCCCTCTGCCTGGGACATGCACACACGCCTGCACACACGCATGCGCACACACACGCGCACACACGCACAGCCTCTCCTAGCTCCCTTTCCTCCCAAGCTCCCGGTCCTATCCTATACTGTGTGATTTCCCCCGTGTGCTTCCTTGTCTTCGTGATAACTCCGTGTAGCAGCCCCAACATTGAGGATGCGCCCCGCCAACCATCCCACCCGGTGCTCTTCCCCGGGGGCGGGCACTACGCCTCCACCTCCCCGTGGGTTTCTCACGAGGACCCGGATGAGGACCCGGCTCATCCAGGACGAAGGGGTGGGAGGTGCAGAGTTCCCTGGCTTGTGTGCTCTGCCTCCCCCACAGTGGCGCCGGCAGTTGGGAGAGCCTCAGAGAGGGGAGACTTCCGTCAGGAATACATCCGCCCCTCGCCTCGCCGGGCGGTTTCAGGTGCCTCTGCGGCTCCTGTCGCCTCTGGCTTCCCACCTGGGCGGCCGCGTGCTGCGCCACCCCGCCCCCTGTGCTGCGCGCGGGCGTCGGAGCCGCCTCCAGCACCGCGGACAGCTCCCGGCGGTGAGTGAGCGGGCGGGGCGGCCCCGCTGCGGGGTGAGGAGGGCGCCCCTGTCTGCACGCGCGCGTGCACATCGAAGACTCGGTGGCAGTTGTTTGCAGGCAGCGGTGGGGTCTCAGGGAGAGGAAAAGGCTGAGGGCAGCTGGCCTTCCGGGCCAGAGTATTGGGTTTGTCCGCCTTGGGGAGTCTGGGCGAGAGGGGCTGCTCCAGCAGGGAGCAGGGGGAGGGTCGGCGAGCAGGAAGGACGCAGCCTACGGTCTTGTGAGACACGGCTTGCCGGACCGGGTCAAGCCTGAGACGTCCTCGGCCCTGCAGCCCTCAGCTTACAGCTCTCGGGAGAGTGGCAGAGGCGTGGCCAGCGCCACTCAGCTGGCCGGTGGAAATGCCCGCCGTGGCCAGGCCGGGCTCCTGAGCTCCAGCCTGGCCCACCTCTTGTGTCTGCCGCCTCCCTCCTTCAGACGCCGCCCTGCCTGAGCGGGGCGGAGCAGGCCTGGAGCTGGGAGGGAGCGTTCACGGGTGATCCCCCACGGAAAAGGACGGGGTGCATGCCTGGGCCTGTGAGGTGTTCGCACAAGCCAGCAAGGCGTGGGGCCGACTGCTCTCTCCGCGCGAGGGGCTTGGGGGGAGGCCGCGGGGAGAAGCGCGGGGGAGGGCGCACCGAGCGGCGGCCGGCAGGCCCGTGGGAGGAAAGGCGCGGGGGCCACCATCTGCCAGGGCACAGAGGCCAGTGGCTGGCCACCAGGAGTCTCCCGAGGCCAGCGCGAGTCACGCAAACTGGAACGGGGCCTGGGAAAGGCCCTTCTGTGTGCCCGGCCTGCTCCCCCAGCACCCGGAGCCCGGGGACAAAGGGGCCATTCTCTGTCGGATTTGATGCTGCCATCTCCGGCTGGCAGTGCCAGGTGGTGGGGGCATCAGGGGGTGTCAGTCTATTATCCCCCCCCCAACTCCTAGGTCCTCTGGGGCTGGATGTTGGGGAGGTGGGTGTTCCGTGCCATGTTGCCATGGTAACCACCCCAACCCCCACTTCCCAGAGCACAAAGAGAGACAGCTCTCCCCCCCACCCTCAGGAAGAACCTGGGTCTGGTTGGGAATCTTCCCTGGGGAACCCTCTTTCTGATGCGGGAGGCAAGGCCCACGCGGAGGGAAGGTGCCGCCCTCAGCGGGCCACGGGCTGGGCGGCCGGGGCACCCAGCCTCCGGGCAGGCCGAGCAAGCGGGCGCGGGTCCCTTGCACTCAGCCCTGCGTCCCTCACCTAGGCCGAGGCCGCCCTGGGCCTTCCCAGCTGCGGCAACGAGGCCCTGACCCCCTACTCACTCGTTCCCAGAAGCGAGGGATCCCCACTACCCCCAGCAAGGCGCCAGGCTGTGGGAACGGAGAGGAGGGGTCAGCCCTGCCACCCTCCATCTGCACCCCTCCGCCATCACTCATTAGGCATTCTGCCCCCTCCTTCCGCTCGTTAAGCCTTATTTGCATACATTTGCATAATATGGCTCATTTGCATTCCAGGAGGCTCGTGGTTGGAGCCAGGAATAAAGGGGAGGGGGATTGAAGAAGAGAGACAAGGGGGGAGATGCTGTTTTCATCCGAGGGGGTGCGTGCTGGGGGAGGTGGCAGGAAGGGGACAGAAATAAAAACTCACACTACTTCCTTTCTTCCCCTCTGCCCGCCCTCCCCGAGCTGCCCTCGGACGCCACGGAGGTGCCAAGGGGCCGGCTTCTCTGTCCCTTTTTGTCTCGCTTCCTCCGGCCTTGGCTCCCCAGCCTGGCCCCCCACCTTGCGGGCCTCGGCTGGGGAAGGGGGCCAGGCTGTGGGAGCGGAAGCAGGGGGACAGGGGCGCCATCTTAGGTGGCAGGCGCCTGTGAAATGGCGCCAGTGACAGGTGCGGGCCGAGCGCCAGCCCCGGTCAGCGGGCTCGGGGACGCGGGGACGCGGGGAGGCGGGATGGCGAGGGCGCGCTGGGGAGCGTCGCCGAGCCCTCCTGGGTGCAGCTGGGCGAGAGGGAAGGGGAGCCAGAGCCAGGCCTGCCCCGGGGAGCCACAGGGGAGGCGGCCAGGCCCGGGCCCGCCCAGGACAGCGCCTGACGCCTGACGCGAGGCGCGGGGTTGTCAGCGGGAGCACGGGCAGGCGGGACAGGGTCTCGCCCGCCCGCGGAGGGGTGCTCCACTGCGGCTCCGAGTGTGTCTTCCTGGGCCCGGCTGTCTGGCTCCCACCTTCCCAGCCCCGGTGGGACAGGACCCCACAGCCTAGGCCAGGCCTGAGGCCTCCGCCGCCCAGCCCGTCCCCACATGGGTGCTGTCACCTCCCCCGGCCCTCGGCTCCCGTGCTGTGTCTCTCCCGGCTCCGTTCACCCATCCTCTGGGTCGGCCGGTCCTCCCACCAGAAGTGCCCGCGAGGGTCGGCTGTGGGCTCCCCCTTCCCGCTCATGGTCACCACTGTAGCCACCGTTCCTGAAGGGGACCAAAAGATAGGGCACAGCCAATAAAGGGGTGCAGGAAGGGGGCGGGGCGTCAGTCCAAGGCGTGTGAGGAGCGGGTGGGGACGAGTAGACCGAACTCCAAGGCTGGGCAGGGCGGGGGGCGGATGGCCAGCGGATGGCCAGCGGAGGCGGCCCTGCTCCCTAGGAGCTGCGGGCTCCCCTGGGGCGGGACGTGAGGGTGCTGGGGACCCAGCTGGCAGCCTCCGGGGTGCGGGTGCAGGTCGTGGCTGGGAGCAGCACATGCCCACTCCAGGGAGGGACAGAGACCCCCACGTCTGGCTGCCCACTGACCGGGCACCCAGCCAGGGACTTAGGTGGCTCTCGGCCCCTTGCAAACAAGGGAAGGGACGTGTGAAAAGCCTGGAAGCCACCTGAGCAGGGGTCCCTGCCTGTCCCCCTAGAATCGCCCCTCACGGTCTCTCTCACGCCCACGCAGGGGTCTGCTGGGGCTCTGGGCGGGGGTGTGGAGAAGCTGAGGGCCCTGCAGGGAGGAACAGAGAGGTGGCTTCGGTCCCCGAAACCTGTGGAGGAGGCAGACCGAGGGTGACGGGGCTCCAGGCCTCTGAGGGCGTTCCTCCTGGAGGGAGTCTGAGGTGACGAGGTGACAGGTGACGAGGCCGGCAGGAATGTGGGGGGTGGGGTGCCAGCTCCCCCCTCCCCCAGGCCCAGCCTCTGCACAAAGACCTCTCTGTGAGTGGCCAGGGAAGGGGCCTGTCAGGTGAGGGGGCTTAGCTCCCCAGCACCCACCAAAGTTGGGGGGAGGGTTGGGAGGGGGAGGGCTGAGGGGTGGCCTCAGCATTAACTGGCCTCAGCATTAACTGGGGATCAAGCTTCGACCTGGCTGGCTCTCACGGGGGGCCGAGGCAGAGCCCCCTGGGGACAGGCTCCTGTGCCTGACCCAGAGAGGACCAGTCCGCGTCCCCAGGCCCTGCCCGCCCTGCAGCCCCTTCCCCAGCCCCTCGCCCAGCTCCTGGGGCTGAGCCCCGTCTTCAGCCTGGACTGTCTCCCTCTGGCTCCTGCACAGGCCCTCCCCCCCGAGGGGGGACGGTGCTGGGAGGGTGAGCAGAGCTGAGGGGGAGTCCCCAAGCCACCTCAGCTCCACGCCCAGTCTTGTCCCCGTCCGCCGGGGAGGCTTCTGCCCTCGCCTGGCCTCAGTGTCACCGCGTGTGGACAGGCCCGTGCCTCTGCGCACCGTCCCTTCTACACGTGTGCGCCAGGGAACCCAGAGCAGCAGAACGACGGACGGGAACTCAGGTGGCCTCCGGCCTTGCTGGAGAGGCTGTGTCCCTGGGAAGGACGACAAAACAAGGTTTTGGTGGTTGACTCGGACTGGACAGGCTGGTTGGGGTACCGATTCTGGCTCCCCTCCCTTACGTGCAGGGGACCTCACCCGTCACCCAGTGTCGCTCCATCCCACAGCTGTGAGGGCCAGGCGGGCCGGGTGACGCCAAGGCCCTGTGAGGCTCTGCACAGATGTCCCGCCATCCTAGACGCTGGGGGACCCCGGTCGCAGGAGCCGCTGCGGGTAGGTAGGGACCTCAGGGAGGGCTGCCGGGGTCTGGAGGTGGGGCCTGGACCCCTGGGGAGGACAGGGGACACTTGGTGTGACAGAGCAGGGCTCCCCGGCCGGCCGGGGCATCTCGCTGAGACGGTTACGCAGGGCGCGTTTGTGACAGCGGCCGTGGACCCCCACACGGCAGCTTCTTCCATCCCTCTCTGGAGGGGCTCCCCGCTGGCCGCGTGTGAACACAGACCCGGGATGGGCAGGGGCAGTGGGCTCAGTGCCCCCGTGGCCCGCACCCGCTCTGCCCCGCCCCCAGCTCTCCAGGCACCGGCCGGGCGCGCGGCCTCCAAGCCCTGCGGCACCGGACCCTCCAAGTCCCGGTCTGGGGCCCGGCAGTGTCGCCAGGAGCGAGCTGAACGAGACCGCCCCGGGGGGACCGGGCACAGGCGGGCCTTTGTCCCCGGGCGGTCAGGCGCCGGCGGGCCGCAGGGGGAGCACCGTGCCCCGGACGGCGGGGAGCCCCAGGTCTGCGGGGACGCGGCGGGCGGGGCCGGCATATGGCGGGGCGCCCTGGGCACGGGGGCGCGCGCTTCGCCCGGCTGGGGCTGCCTTCTGCCGGCTTCGTCCATCTGGCACCAGCTGGCTTCCCGGCGCTGCCCTGCAGCCAACCGGGCCCCGTCTTCCGCCGTTGCCATGGCGATCGGCTGCCATCTTGTCCTCGAGCCACCACCTCGGATCTGGATTTCCCCATGGGGTTTCCGGAGGGTGGGAGAGAGGTCCCTGGGGATCCCTCCCTCCCTCCCCACATCCGTCCAGGAAAAGTCCCATCGCTATGCGAGTTCTATAAACAGTGCACGTGGAGGCCTACCGCGGGCAGGCCCTGAGCCAGGCACCCCCTGTGCCACCCAGGTGGCTGAGAAGCCAGGGATGACATCAGGTTTGAGAGGTTCCCACCCAGGTCCCTGTTTCCGTGACGGGTTCTTCCTTCCAGCCCGGAAGTTGTGAGACCTGGCCAAGTCCCTGGCAGGTCGAGCGGCGGGAGCCCGGTTCCCAGAGCCCTGGCTGGACGTGGCTGACCTAGAGGTAAGAGGTGGGGGGCTGCCCACAGCTGGGGGCCCTTGCTTGGGCTTCCCAGGCTCTGCCATCAGAGAAAAGGGGCTTCTGTGTCACCAAACGCTCGGGAACGCCCCTTCCTTGCCCCCATCCCCACCCAGAGAAGAGGCAGGAGCCAGAGACCCTTGGAAAGCCGGTCTCCCAGGCTCTTGTGCTTGCGGGGGAGGGGGCAGAGTCCCCCTCCTGCCACTGGGAGGGGCCCCGAGACACCCCGGATGGTGAGACTGCCCCCTCTAGACTCGGGCAGAAGGCACAGAACGGCCACCTGGACGGAGGGCACACGGGAGGGCCACGAGCAGGCGCCAGCTGTGCAGAGGGAGCCGGGACGAGGAGCAGGTGGGGGGAGGCTGGTCGGCGGGGCGGGGCTGGGGTAATTTATGGGGTCCTGGGGCCCTCCTCCACCCCTTTCCCAGCCCCCTGCTCCCCTAGGTTGCTAGGAGATGCTCTGAGGGGCTGGACCCGTCCATCTGGGCTCCGCCCCACCCCAGGGAGGGCCCTGCAGGCGGCTTCATCCACCACCCTCTCCAGGCCCACGGACACCAGCCTCCTCGGCCGGTCCCCCCAGCCCAGCCGGCCTGGGGCTGCGAGGCCTCCCAGGCAGCCTGAGGATCTGGAGCGGGGACAGTGCGGGGTGTGGGGAGCTGTGGAGGGGCGCACCGGGGGGCCAGCCCCGGCCGGGAGGAGGGCCAGAGGGCGTCAGGGGCGTCCCCACCCCTGACATCCCTTCCCTCCCCGCCCCACGGCCTGGGGGAACACCTGGACGAGATGCTCCCCCTGGAAGTTTGTCCTCTGCCTCCGGCCAAGGTCACCATCCCAAAAGAACCTCGACACCTGGACCTCTCTTTTCAGACCAGAAAGAGCCCGGGTCACACAGGCAGCCGGGGACCCTCCGAGACGCCCTCCTGGAGCAGCTGGAGGATGACACCGCCTCCGAGGAGCCTGGAGCAGGGTGGGAGCGGGGAGGCCCCAGAGCCCAGCCTGCAGCCCACCCCCCACTCCTGGAGCCCCCTGGGACGAGATGGTGTCACCCCTGCTCCCAATCCCACCGCCTGGGCCCGGCTTCTCCCGCCGTCCGACCCGGGGTCCCTCTGAGAGGGTGTTCGCCCCCCACCTAATAAAGACTCTTGACCCCTGAATAGCAGGACTCGTGGGCATGGGTGTGGCTGTGGGCCGGGTTGGGGGGAGCAGAAAGAGAAGAGGGGACCCCTGCTCCGGGAGACCAGTGCTGGAAGCCACCTGGCCGCAGGCAGGGAGCCCCGCGATGGGTGGGGCAGGGCCAGCCTTGGCTGCTCCCGTCCCTCCAGCCACCCAGGCCTCCCGGAGACGCCACGCTGACCTGGTGGGTCCCAATGCAGAGCGACGGGCCCCCGCCGGGAACCCAGACGGAGGGAGACGGTGGCTCGTACCCCCTGTCTGTCTGGGGCGCCACGGGGTGGCCCCCTGCTCCCCCACGAAGGGACCCTTCCTCAGAAATGTCCCCTATTTCCCCAAACACATCTGTATCGGACACCTCCCCCAAGACCGCCCCTCGCCCTGGAGAGAGCCCCCGCTGGACATGGGCAGAGTCCAGCGCCAGCACCTGCGAGCGCCCGGCCCGCTGCCCCTCGGGCCGTCTGCCCCTGGACGCCCTCTGAGTAAAGGCTTGTGATAGCACGCAGTGCCACCGACGGGGGACAGGCGTGTCTCCTTCCCGTGGCGACCCGTCCCCAGCCACGCCCCCGAGCCACTGCAGACGCGGGGCAGCACGTGTGTCTGCTCCGCGGCCCCTTAAACCCCGGGCACAGCGTCCCCAGCTCCTCTGGACCAGGACCCCTCACCCAGGTGGAGCTGAACCCCGGGGCCTCTCTGCACCTGCCCCGGGCCCGGGCAGGAAGGAGCCCCCCGCTAGGAGCCACCTGGCGTGACCAGAGCAGGGGAGGGCTGTGTCCGGGGTCCTGGGCCTGGTGGGGGCTGTCAGGAGACGGCCCCAGGCTCCCCCAAGCTACCTGCCAAGGAGCCCCAGGTCCCCCACAAAGACGGCGCCGGGGAGGGCTGACAGAGGTGGCGGAAGCCGCCCCATTTGCACGGCAATCTGGCCTACTCAGGGCTCAGCAGCCGGGAGCATGCTTCCTTCCCAGGTTCCCTGCCCTTCTGGAACCTTCTGCTGCCCAGCCCTGCAGGAACGTCCCCTCCCCCTGGACCCCAGAGCCCGGCATCCGTCTGGCGGCCTTCTTACCCTCCGGGTGTTGGGGGGCTGGGCGGGGAGAGGCAGCAGTGACTGGGCCCAGCCTGCTGCCCCCTCCAGTGGCCTCCTGGCTGGGAAGGGAGGCTGTGGGTGGAGGAGTCGGCGGGTGTGGGAGCCGGGAGGAAGGAAGGGAACGCCCGGCCTCAGGTGGGAGAGGAGAGGAGGGAGGGGCTGGGCCGAGGGATGCCAGGACTGGGGCCCAGGAACACTTTGGAATGTGCTCCCAGAGTCCTACTGAGCATATGCAGATGAGGCCTGTCTGTATGCAAATGAGACCGTCTGTATGCAGATGAGGATGGGCATTGTCCTGGGGTTACCATAGAGCCCACCCACCCCCTTCCCCGGGGCGCCAGCTGCGGGGCAGCCTGGGAAGAGGCCAGGCCTGGGGAGGGGCAGCGGGTTAGAGTTCAGGGAGGACGTGCCAGAGGAACCGGCCCGTCCAGCTCCGGAGATGAAGTGGGGGCTGGAGGGGGTCTGCGGGGAAAGTCGGGCAGAAGAGGCGAGGTGGACCGTGAAAGGACCCCCAGCCGGACGCCGTGGGCGGGCGGCAGGACCGAAGGCGCGAACTGAGCGTCCACCCCGTCCAGGTCCCACACAGCGTCCGGTGACAACCCATGAGGCCTCTCACCGGTGAGGCCCGGGCGGGTGTGACAGGCACACGCAGGTCCCACTGTCTGCAAATGGCAAGGCCCTTCCGTCTCCTTCCTGGCAGGCTGAGGCGAGCACCCCGGTGAGGGGGCGGGAGCTGGGGGCTGTGCCTGGGTGGGCTGCAGAGGGCTGAGCAGTGGGGGGCTGGGCGGGGCTGCTGGGGACAGCCAAGGGGACGGACACCAGGAGGGGACATCGGGTGCCAGGGATAATGCAATAGGGGAACCAGGCCCAGAGGGATTGGGGGGCGGCCCTCCTAGCTCGGCAGACCCAAGTCCAAGGCCCTGGGCCCCGGGCCCAGCCCAGCGCCGCTTCCCGGACTGCAGGCGGGAGTTGGGGCGCCCTTGAGCGTGGCCCCCGTGTCCAGTGGCGCGGCCAAGGCTTTGTGGCGGAGCCGTGGGGAAGAGAGGCCCCTTGTCGGCTCATTCATCCGCCCGGAGGCTCGGCGGTGCCAGCCCCCGGCAGCAGCCGGGCTCCCCTTCCTGGGGGTGCCAGGGGGCCCCCACTGCCGCCCCTGCCCACTCCCCAGCCCTGTCATTTCCTGGAGCCTCGGAGCTTTGGCCTCGGTCCCGGCTGAAGGGTGACGGGGAGCCCCTGCGCCCGGGCCCCCGCACCTCGCCTTTCACACGCTGGCACCAGACCCGTGGGAACGCGGGACGGCAGCTGGGCGCCGGTGCCCAGCCCTGCCCGCCCCCGGCCCCGCCGACCTCAGGGAGGAGACGGGAACACGCTGCCCCCAAAAGGCCCCTCCGGGACGGGGCCCTAGAAATCCTTCGCACTAATTATGAATCTGGGGACAAACGAGGCATTTGCAAGTCAATTAGTGACAAAACTTTCCCAGGAAAGAGCCTCATGAGCCTCAGCCTCAGACAGGGCCACATGCTGGCTCATCGTGTCCCTCCCCCGCCTCTGTCCTGCTCGGGCTCAGGGACAGAGCCTGAGCCGGGATGCGGGGCCAAGGGCAAGGCTGCGCTCTGTGGAGGTCAGCTTAAGGTCACCATCGAGCTGCCACCAGGAAGGAGACAGGCCTCAGGTCCACCTGCAACAGAACACAAGTGCCAAGGGGACAGCTGGCCTGCACGGGGTGGCCGGGGTGGGGTGACGGAAAAATGGAAGTCCCTGTGAAAGGGCCAGGGAGGGATGCTTCCCAGAGAACACAGAGATCGGGACAAGAGGGGACCAGGCAGACACAGCGACACAGCGGTCCCTCCGCTCACGCCCAGCAGGAGGCACCCGGCCCGAGGCTACACCTGGGGGAATCAGGTGGACGCACCATCTGGGCCTGGTCTTGTGTCCCTCCCAGGTGGGGGGCCTTTCGCTGGGCCAGGGGATCTCTGCCCGGAAGACCCCTTAATTGGGGGAGGAAGGGGAGGAAAAGGCTTGGTTGGGTGAAGGCCCGAGAGCCAGCCTGGCCATTTTAGGGCGATTAAGGGATTACAATGAAAACGTGTCTGAAGGAGTGAGCTCAGGGTGGGGGCTAAGGATCTAATGGCTGCTGTTTAGCGGGGCTGGCCCAGCTGCTGGGCTGGGCGACCAGCGGGGTGGCGGGGGGGCCTTCTTACTGGCGGTGAGTGAGGAGAGGTGGAGCCGAGGGGCTAGGAGGGGGGGCTTTTCCTCACCTTGAACACCCCCAGCTGGCAGGGTCACGTGGCCTACCGAGAGCCTTGCCCTGCTGCCCTCCCTGAGGCTGCCTGCAGCGTAACCGGTCCAGGGGGCCTGGAGAGTTTGGGGGCCAGGAAGGAGAACACCAAGGTCCCCAAGGGTGTCCTTGGGGTGATCAGCATGCCACTTCAGCTGAACGTGTCCTCTGTGTCGAGGGCTGTGAGTCACCATGCACTGTCCAGGCCGGGGGACTGTAGGCCGAGGGTCACCAGGCCCGGACGCCGCAGGCCAGGGGTCACCAGGCCCAGACACCGCAGGCTGAGGGTCACCAGGCCCGAACACCGCAGGCTGAGGGTCACCAGGTCTGGACACTGCAGGCTGAGGGTCACCAGACCCGGACACTGCAGGCTGAGGGTCCGAGCGAGCAGCTCGCCGCCCAAGGCCTGCGGCTCTGAAAGTCTGGCCTGGCCCGTGGACGCCGCTCCCGGCCTGGGACACCTGTCAGGGGTCACACGTCAGCCTTGCACGTGCTGCTCCCCCCACCCCACCCCCGGGAAGGCCAGCCCTTCACCCATTCCCCCCCTCTGAGAGGTCGTCCTCCCGGCTCCGTCCACAGGTGTCCCCCACCCAGAGGCCCTGGCTGTCCCTGAGGGGCTTACAGTCCAGGAAGCTCTTTGTGCCACCAAGGAGTGAAGAAATCACTTATTCAGAAATCAATTTAATTAACTTTAAAATATTATTGTATTTTTTTTAAAGGCTGGGGAGTCTACGGCCATCCCACCCTCAACAAGCCGGATCCCATCTGATCTCGGGAGCTAAGCAGGGTCGGGCCTGGTTAGTACTTGGATGGGAGACCGCCTAGGAAGACCAGGTGCTGCAGGTGTAAAAAATTAAATTAAATTTAAAAATAAGGGGTTTACAAGGTCCTTGCAATCTGTGAGGTCAGCCAGGGGTTGCGTCACCAAACAAACAAATGAACGAATGAATGAATGAATGAATGAAGGCTGGGGAAGGACAGTGTTTAATCCCAAAGGTCAGAGCTTGAAAGAACCTTCAAGATGCCTCGTTTTGGGGGAAACAGTGGCATTTCAGTCCCTTCTCTCTACCCCTGCCACCTTCACCGGCTCCTGCCTCCTCCCAGGCCTGCTGGGCGGGTTCGCTGTGCCCCACACTCCGCCCTGGGCCCCCGAGAGCCCTTTGGAGGTGGCCAGAGAGCTGTGCCCTGTCCCTGTCCCTGTCCAGCAGGCGTTGTGGGCAAAGCAGCTGGAATCTCACTAGCCCTGTGCCCACAGGCAAGGGGCGATGCTCCCCGAGCCAGCATCACCCCTGTGGGGGTGGGGGGACCGTGGGGGTCTGGCCGCTGGGCTGGGGGGCGTGGGGACTGCTGCTCGCCCTCCTCCGCCCCGCCCCGCCCCGGCTGTGGGCCCTGCGTCCCTGCCCGTGTCCTCCCACAGGCCACGCCCTCTCTGCACATCTGCGTCGCATCAGGGACCGGGTGCGTCCTGCCCTCCCTGTCCCTGAGAACCCTGCTGAGCATTGAGGTGCAGTGCTGGCCGCGACTCAGGCTCATCCGAAGAGTGGGGGCGCAGGAGCCATGCGCCAGCGCCGTCGGGGCTGGATGGGAGGGTGCGTGCGCAGCGCTGGGCGCAGGCGCAGGCGCACCCCACCGGGCGGGCCTCAGGAGCGCTGGCTGTTATCTCGGTTATTAGAGGGGCGGCCCCGCAAAGGGCCAGCAGGGAGGCTCCTCCCCTCGGCTCCGGCTGGGATAATGAGGCCCGTGGTAATAGCTGCTCTCACTCACGGGCCCTGTGACAAAAGGGCGCAGGCTGTGGAGGGACCCGGCAAAGTGAGAAGTGAATGGTGCATAATGGGACACTTAGGGGCTCAGCCCAGCCTGGGGGGGGGGGCAAGGCTGAGGGACCTCACGGGCCAGAAACCCGCACTGACCTTTTTCTGCTTGGAGGCGGGTCAGCCAAGAACCTTCAGACGCAAACCCAGGCCACCTGGGGCCGTCACCAGTGTGTACCGCGCCCCAGGCGCTGCCCTGGGTGCTGGGGTGCCAGCCTGTAAGACCGACCCCGGGACCTCAGACCTCGCGAGGCTGGTGGGGGAGACGGACAGAATGCCAGCGAACAGGTACGATCCCCCCAGGACCAGGGGTGATCAGTGGCCTGGAGACGCTAGGCGGGCCGTGGGGGTCTGGGGGTGCGGTGCGGGGGGAGACGGCTTGTTAAAATAAGATGCTAGGAAGGGCCAGGTTTTGTTCAACTTCCTCCAGTGGAAGATTTGAAATAGATGCAAAAATCAACAGACTGGCGGAAGGACGCCCCACCTGGCTGTCACCTGCTCCCAACAACGGCCCACCCTGTGTCACTTGCACTTGCGCGGCCTGCTCCCGCCCCAGGGTCGTGGGGAAGCGAACCCCAGACACCTTTCACGGAGGGCGTGATGCCTGCGAAGCCAGCCGTGCTCATGGGGGGTCCGAGGGGGGCTGGGGGGGCGCGTTCCAGGCAGAGGGACAGCAATGCCGAAGCCCCCTGCCCGCCGTTGGGAAGCCCCACCCAGTCCTCACCCCAGCCTCGCCCCTACTGGCTATGCCACCTGATCCACGTCTTAACCGCCCTGAACCCCAGTTCTGCCATCTGCGTCCCGGGGCTGGTGCCCTCACCTACGGGGCATTTGTGGGGCTGGAGAAGAACCTGGACGAGCATTTCATAAGCAGAGCAGCAGGACAGGGGCGGCCCCACAGACTCGGGAGCCTGGCGGCAGTGAGGAGGGGGGCTTGGGGGCCTGTCTGGAGGGGGGGGAGGCTACCTCAGAACTCAGTCTAGCAGACCGCGGTGAGGGGTGGGGCCTGAGCCCAGAGCTTGGCGTGTTGCTGGCCTGCCCCTCACCCCACCCCCACCCCCAGCCCCGCGGATGGGTCAGGGTGTCCCAGGCTGCTGGGGACGACTGAAGGGCTACAGCCGGGGTGGCCGTCGGATCTCCCAGGAGGCTCAGCCCCCGTGAAGATGCGCATCGCCGCCTCCCTCTGAGTGGGCGGCCTTTCCGGGGGGTGAGGGGACACAAAGAGACCCTCGACTCCCATCCTCTGGCAGGATAATGGGCCATTCACACTGGGGACCCCCAGCCCCACACCTGGCCCTCTCAGGCAGCCCCCGACCTCCCCATTGCGCGGGTGCCCCTCCCCCACCTCTCCAGACGCCCTGATTTGGGGGGAGGCGGCCCGCTCGCCCCACACTTCACCCCACACGGCTCACTCTCCCTGGGAATTTCTGTCCTCCCCAGCCCTCGGGAGCGATGGGAACGGGGGGAGGGGACAATTAGGAGAGCCATTAGCGTCCCCGCGCCCTCTGAGAGGGATTAAGGGATTAGCGCCTGCGACAATCTCTCCTGCTTTGAGGTCGTTGCAGTGGTTTTGTTGTCGGGACTTTTTTCTCTCTTTTTCCCTGGGCTGGGGACGGAAGTCTCGGTGGATCCTCCTTCAAGAGCTGCAGAAAAGTCAAGACATTGGAGTCCCAATGGAGAAAACCGGGGGCAGGTGTGCAGGGGACGGTCCCTGCCCGAGCTCTCTGGGGATGCAGGGGGGAAGGCCCAGATAAGAGCCCGCTGGCTCCCCTGAAGACCCCCTACCGCACCCCCGCCCCGCCTGCCGGGCCGCCGGCCCCCCCCCCCCCGTGAGTCCTAGCAGCTCCTCCTGTCCCTAACTGGGTCCCTCCGAGGCCAGCTGGGCCAAAGGGCCACTTGCCACTCATTGTGCTCTGACAGCGAGGGCAGAGGTCAGGGAGGGGAGGGCGGGGCCTCTGGGCAAAGCCGGGGCCCAGCCGGGGGGAGCCATGAACCAGCAGCTCCTTAGGACACCCTGTGCAGGGGCTGGGACGGGAAGGGGTGGGGGGGTCTCCAGAGGGGGCAGACCTCGGCCAGTCTGGAGGGGTTAGGGACAGTCCCCAGGAGGATATAACCATCGTGGATTGCCGAGGGTGCCCCAAGGCTGGACCCCTGGGGGGTACCCCGCAGTGTGGGGTGTGTGCTTCACCCAGATGCGTCACCCCTCCCAGGGCATCTCACATTCTCAGTGACACGGTCCCCTGAGCACAGGAGACACTCAGACACTCTATCTCCTGGCCAAAGGCCGCGGGGGCGGGGCGGCGGGGGACCCCGGGAGCTCTGGGGCTGGAAAGCAGAGGTGCACGTCGGGGAGCACGCGCAGCTGCCCCCGGTCTTCGTGGCACAGTCCATCCGACCCGCCCGGAGCATTCCGGGCCCACAGACACCCGCCCCACAGGCTCACGCAGTCCCGACCACACACGCGCTCACCGGCTCCCCTTGTCCCGATGCGGGGCTCCCGGGGGAGAAGGCTGCTCCTCCAGGAGGCTCAGCCGGAGCCCTGCGAGGGCCCGGCGGGGTGGGGCGGGCAGCCATGGGGACGGTCCTGCCCAGGGTGGAGGCAGGCAGAAGCCACCCCGAGCCGGCACCTGGGCGGTGCGGGAGCTGGATGCCGGCGGCTGCCGCCTGCTGCACGTTCATCACCACGAGAAGTCCAGCGGGGCATGGACGGGAAGGGTGGGTGCGGGATGGATGGATGGCAGGAAGGCGGGCCAGCACGTAGTGCCGGGTCCAGCTGCAGCCCAGGGAGGCCTGCCCCCCACTGGCCCCCACACCGTGAACCCCACACCATGACCCCCACACTGTGACCCCCACGGCACAGCCTCCTCGGATGGTATCAGGGCAAAATGAAGCGTGAGGAGTGGCAGTGGGCAGGGGAGGCCTCTGAGCCTCAGAGCGGGGGCTCACAGCCCTGAGGTGGGGTCAGACCTGGGGTCTGTGGAAGCCCGGGGTGGGGGTGAGCTGGGGGGGCACTGGGAACAAGCCCCCAGGGTCCTGGGACGCCTTCCTCGCTCTGAGGAGTCGGATGGACGGTGCTGAGCTGGGAAGGAGGGGACATGGCGGGGGGCGGGGGGCAGGGGCAGTGGGGGGGCCTCTCCAGCCGAGGCCTTGCCTGCCAAGAAGCGCAGGGTGGGAAAGCGGGGTGCAGAACCGGGCCAGGCATGGCAAGCCCACTTCCTCCCAGAGCGTCAGAGCCAGGCAGGGCCTCGTGGGGTCCCGCGTGGGACCCAGGGACCAGCCAGAGCCCCCCTGGTGGTGGAGGTGGTGGGTGGGGGTCTGAAGTACCGGCCAGAGAGAGAGGGCCACCTTCAGGGCGAGGGGCTCGGGTCTACGCCCCCGGGTACTGCCCACGGCTCGGTGGCACCTGCCAGTGCCCTGGACGGGGGAGGGCGGCAGGCGGGCCGTGTGCTCTGGGGGTCCTCCCCGCGTGGGGCCGCCTGGCGGCTCCCGGGTCTCTGGACGATGTCACACGAGGCTGGGCAGCCATGGTCGGAAGGCTTCGAAGCGAGACCGGGACAAAGCCCTGCAGGCAGGCCCCTCTCAGGGGTGTGGAGTGGGGTACGCAGACCCCCCACGGCTTCCCTGGCCCCGCCCACGGGCGCCACAGCCCCCGGCTATGCTCCAGACCGCAACTGTTCTCTCATCTAATGGGCTCCCAGATGCCACCCCAGGAACCCCCAGGGTGGGAAGCTGGCGCCTGCGTCGCCAGGGGGCAGCCTCAGGGAGCCAGGGCCCCCGCCTGCCCCGTGAGATCCCCTCCCCGCTCCATCCTCCCTCGGTCGCCCTCTCCCGCCTCACTGGGGCTGCCATCCGGACTCCCTGGGGCAGTGCTGGCTGAGGGGTGGCGCTGGCTGGCTTTGCCCCCAGGTCACCGTGGGTCCCGGGAGCAGCCTCTCCCCTGAGCGGCACCCGCCTGGCTCTGTCTTCACGGAAGTTAGGGGGGAGGGGCTGGGCCCCGAGCCCGTTCACTGCGCGGGGCGAGGCAGCGGGAGCAGGGCCCGGGGGTGCTGGGTGTCGGGGTCCGGCCAGCACCGTCCGGCAGAGGGACACAGGCCCCGTCTCGCTCCCCCGTGGGAGGGGACTCCATGTGGCACCCACACCTTAGGGATTGGGGACGTTTAGGTCAGTCCTGCCTCCCAGGAAGACGTGGGAATCCTAAACGGGAGGGAGGCAGCGGGGAGGCCTGGCCGGGCCTGGACTCAGAGGTCAGAGGTCAGAGGTCAGAGGTCAGATGATGCCTGGGACGTCAGCTGGGCAAGCTCTGGGGACACTGGGAGACGCTCCGGGTTCTGGAGGGAACTGGCTGGAGGCACCTGTGAGTCCTGGATTCCACTGGCGACATGAAGAAGACGGGACACGGGGAGGGGCGTGGTGGACAGGTGGGGAGGGGGCGGAGCGCGACCCGGCCCCGCCAGGTCGCGTTGGAGACTTGGAGACGGCGCCTGGCAGAGAGGAATTTCCTGAGCCCCCCGCGCTGGGGCCTGGGGGCCAAGCAGGGGACCCGCCACCGTCGGACCCCCACGTCGAGCCTTTCTGGGGACAGGCGCAGGTACAGGGGGCGCGGGTGACGGCCCTCCTCGGCCCCAAGGCCCGGCGCGGGCCCCCCCTGCCTTGCTCGCGGGGCTGCGGGCCGCCCGGGCCGCCAGAAGCGCGCAGACAAAGGCGCTCTGTCCCCGGGGATGGCGCGCGCGCCCGGCTCGTCCCGAGGCGGTGGCCGCCTCCCCCGCCGCGCCGGGCCGGCCGTCAGCGCCTCGCAGGCGGCGGGGGGCCTCGCAGGCCGTTGGCATTTGCATAGCCGGCCCGCCGCCGCCGCAGACATCGGCGCTCATTGTTCCCCGCGGGCCCCGCGGCGGCGGGCGCACGGGCCGGGGCGCGGGGCGGCGCGGGGTGGCGCGGGGAGGCGCGGAGACTGGCTGCGGGGGCGGGCCGGACAAAGGAGAGGGGTGCGGAGCCGGGAGGCGGCGGGTGGGAGAGAAATATCGGGGCGACGCGGCGCCGGGTTTGTCTGCCCCGGGACAGCCACCGCCCCCCACTTGGGACACCCACGCCGTGTCTAATTCCTCCGCCCGCTGGGGCCCCGCGCACTGTGACGGGAATCCCAATGGTGGGGGCGGGTCCAGGCCTTTCCCAGGCCCCGCCTGAGCGCAGGTCTTCCAGGGGTCACAGCTCCCAGCTCCTGCCCCAGGGGGCCGGGGCTGCCCAGGCACAGAAGCACCCCGAGGCCCCCCCATCCAGCTGTCTGTCTGGGCAGGTGCTGTCACCTGCACACACCTGTGCCAACCTTGGCTCCACCCGGCCCCCATGCAGCGGGTCTCCCCCCATCGGTGGGGAGCAGGGAGGGAGCAGGGCCAGTGTCCTCGTTCATCTCTGTCCCCAGAGCTCCGGCATTGGCGCTGGACAGACGGAGTCCGTGAGTGGGCAAGTGTCCGATCGCCCTGCACGGCGAGGAATGATGGTGGTGACCAGAGGGCCTGTCCCCAGGAGGCAGAGGCCTCACTGTCCCCACGGGGTGCGGAAGGGGCTCCCAGGCCCCCATCCCTGCCATCTCCTCCACCAGCCCGAGTGCGTGGGCCTCCGTGCTGGGCCCCAGCGGCGCTGAGCAGGGGCTGCAGAGACGGCAAGGAAGAGCCTGGCCCGGCTCAGCAGGGGGCTCCCGGGCACCCGGCTTTGCTACCCTCCAAGCTCCCTGGCTGGACGCCCCGGGGGGGGGGTCACTGCCTACCCAGACCACAGGCGAAGGCACCGTCCAGCCAGCGTGCTGGGCATTAGGGCGAAGTTAGGGCAGGAGGAAAAAGAAATGCAGAGTGAAAAGCTTGTTTGGGGCGAGGGCCGCCCCGGACAGAGCGTCCCCTGAGAGTCCCCCAGGCCACAGGGGGCCTCGTGGGGGTGGCAGAGCTTGGA